>VZUI01044101.1:0-78880 GCA_013401135.1 Cettia cetti
AGCAGTGTGGCCTGGGGGCACTGGTGACAGCCTGAACACAGCCAGCAGTGTGGCCTGGGGGCACTGGTGACAGCCTGCACACAGCCAGCAGTGTGGCCTGGGGGCCAAGAGGGCCAGTGGCATCCTGGCCTGGCCCAGGCAGGGAGTGGCCAGCAGGAGCAGGAGCTCACTGTACCCCTGTACTTGGCTCTGGTGAGGCCACGGTTGCAGCTGTGCCCAGCTCTGCCCCTCAGCTTGGGAGGGACGTGGAGATGATTGAGTGCATCCAGAGGAGACAAGAAGACTGGTGAAGGACTTGGAAAGCAAGCCATATGAGGAAGGGCTGAGAGAGCTGGGGGTGTTCAGCCTGGAGAAAAGGAGACTCAGAGGTGACCTTATCACTCTCTACAACTTCCTGAAGGGTGGTTGTGGTCAGGTGGGGCTAGCTCTCTTTCTTCAGGCAGCAACTGCCAAAATGAGAGGACACAGTCTCAGGCTGCATCAAGGGAAATCTAGGTTGGATATCAGGAAAAGGTTTTTCATGGAAAGAGTGATTAAGTACTGGAATGGTCTGGGGAGGTGGTGGACTCACCATCCCTGGATGTGTTTAAAAAAAGGCTGGATGTGGCACTCGATGCCATGATCTAGTTGAGGTGTTAGGGCTGGGTTGGACTCGATGATCTCGAAGGTCTCTTCCAACCTACACATTCTATGATTCTATAATCTTCCCATCCCTCTCACCAGGCATTCCAGAACGGGACATGGCATCCAGGTGTCACCTCCCTTGCACCAAACGGCAGGCGTGACAACTGCCAGGTGTCCCCTTGTCTGCTCCTGTGGCGCAGGTAGGGGCTCTCCATCCTTGCAGAGAGCCCACGCTGTTGGCTCATATCCAGTGTGGTGCCCGCCACCCTTCCCAGGTCATTTCCAGTAAAGCTGTTGTGCCACAGCTCCTGATCAGTGTCCCCATGCCCTGCCCTCATGCAGGGCTGCCTGCCACCAGCACATACTTCAGGTAGGTGTTTAGCCTGAAAGCAGGAACGTGGCACACATCAGAGTTCTCACCCAGCTCCTGCAGCCCTCTCTTGCATCACTCCTGCTTTCTTTGCTGGCAGTCCCCACATGTTCATCAGGTGAGCTTTTTTCATTGCGGTGGAAACTTCAGCACTGCCCATCATGCTCAAGTTTAATCATCAAGTTTTCTATAAAATTACTGCTAGGGATTCTGCTTTAATTCTTGGTGTTCCTCCTTCCGCCTCAACTTTTTAATTGTAATAATATCTTGATACTTGTCTACATCTAATAGGTGTTAGAAAGCATTCAAAGGAGATGGTGGGGAAGGATCTGGAGGGCCACACGGGGGCTGGCTGAGGTCACTTGGTTTGTTCAGCTGGAGCAGAGCACACTGAGGTCAGACCTCCCCAGGGGCTGCAGCTCCTCCCCAGGGCAGCTCCAAACTCTGCTCTCTGTGGCAGGGACAGCACCCAGGGAAGGGCTGGAGCTGTGCAGGAGGGTTTAGGTTGGAGATCAGGGAAAGGCTCTGCTTCCCCCAGAGGCTGCTGGCACTGCCCAGGCTCCCCAGGGAATGGGCACAGCCCGGAGGCTGCCACAGCTCCACACAGGGTGGAATTGTTGGGGTGTTTGTGTAGGGCCAGGAACTGGCCTGATGAGCCCTGTGGGTCCCTTCCAGCTTAGGCTGTTCTGTGGTTCTGTCACTCTGTGACTGCTTTCCTACCTGCTTCTACATGTGAGACTGCTGAACCCACTGGCATGCTGAGCTGGCAGTGAGAATCCAGGTGACCACTCAGTGCCATCAGCCATTCCCAAGCACATCTCCCACACAGTACCATTCAGAGGCAGGTAGGCCAAATATTTATGAGCTTTGAGAAATCTCCTGTTCACAAAACCACAAGCAAATGGTGGTGACCATCCCTGGCCCAGCCAGGCAGAAGTACAACCCCATGGGTCCTCTGGGAGACAGCAGAATCTGGAGGGAGGGATCCACAGCAGGTAGGGAATGTGACAAGGTGCCAACTCTGCAGGAGGTGCTGAAGAGGGGACACAACCTCCTGAGGCTTCTTTCCAGGGCAATGGAGTGGAGAAAACCTCCCACCAAATGGGAATCCACAGCTGTAAACTCTTAACATGTTGGACAGTCACTTATACAGTGATTTTTTTTTTTCTTAAAAAAAAGTCCCAGAACAAGCACATGCCCTGCCCCACAACACATGGGAAGGGGAGACAGGGGTTCCCACCTCTCTCCAGGAAGTGCCTGTTAAACAACACCTGCCCTGAGGCCAGCTCGGAGCTCCCTTTGAAGATGAGCATCGCTAACACCTGCCTGCAAGCAGCTCTGTGGAGCTTCACACCGATCTGTTGCTAAACACCTCTGCCAAGGTGTCGGGTTCTGCTGTCCCCCATACCACAACGATCGTATCACAAGTTTTTGGGAACATCTTCTCCCACCCACGCAGCTGGGTAAGGGTAGCAACCCAAATCCCTCCCCCAGCTGCCCACTCTCAGGGCTCTCAGGACGCGAGTTTGTTTTCCTGGGGAAGAGGCATTGCACGCAATGTCACCACCCCTCAGCACTATTTGCTCTGGGCCCAGCATCCCACTTTCCTCACATCGAGCTCCTTGCAAAACACTGGCCGGGTGTTGGAGACGATCCACCAGCACCTTCTGGAAGGTGTCACGTCCCCCAGCAGCTCCTGCCGTGTAGCACCTCCAGGTGGGCAGGACTTGATACGGCAGAAGCTGCTCAGTAAGGGTGGGTCAGACCCAGCTCTGGAGCGTGCCTAGACCACTGGCAGGTGTGTGACACAGGCGTGTGTGACACAGGGGTATGTGACACAGGGGTGTCTGTGTGTGTATAGGTGTGTGTGCCAGGCAGTCATGCACATACAGGTGTGTGTGTGTTTGTACAGGTATGCACATACAGGTGTGTGCCCAGCACGGGTGTGTGCACAGCCACGTGCCTACATGTGTGCCCGTACAGAGATGTCTGTCCAGGTGTGTGCACAGGTGTGCCCGTACAGAGATGTCTGTCCAGGTGTGTGCGCAGGTGTGCCCGTACAGAGATGTCTGTCCAGGTGTGTGCACAGGTGTGCCCGTACAGAGATGTCTGTCCAGGTGTGTGCACAGGTGTGCCCGTACAGAGATGTCTCTCCAGGTGTGTGCTCAGGACGGCTGTGCCCGCGGATTCCCGCGCGCTAGCACACAGGTGCGGGCTGTGGGCGTGGCCTCCCCGCTCCTCCCATGGGCGTGGCTCGCCCGGAGGCGCGCGGCTGAGCGGGAGGCCCCGCCCACCAAGGGGCGTGTCCGGTGCCCAGGGGCGTGTCCGGGGCGTGTCCGTGTCGGTGTCCGGGGCGTGCGGCCATGGCGCGGGTGCTGGTGGTGGGCGCGGGGCTGACGGGCGCGGCGGGCGCGGCGCTGCTGCGCGGGGCCCCGCGGGGACAGGTGGCCGTCTGGGACAAGGCGCGGGGCGCAGGTGGGTCCGGCGGGGGGAGGGGGGGGTGTGTGGAGCCCGGGCCCGGCGTGCAGCGCGTGTCGCGTGTGCTGTCGCGTGTCGCGGCGGTCTCTGACCGGCTGTCGCGCAGGGGGCCGCATGAGCACGACCCGCGCCGACCGCGGCAGCGCCGACCTGGGCGCGCAGTTCGTCACCTGCGAGCCGGAGCTTGCGGGGCCGCGGCTCAGGTGAGACCCGCCCCGTTCCGCCCCGCCCCATCCCGCCCCATCCCGCCCCCAGCGCTTCGGCTCCGGCCCCGTCCCGCTGATCCCGCCCAGCCGCAGGTGGGAAGCGCGGGCTCGGGGAGGTTTGGGGACACGGAGGGACCCCGCTGGTGGAGCTCGCTGCCCGCACAGGCGCCGTGCTTTAACCCCCCGCCACCAGCCGAACCCCCGCAGCCGCTCGCTCGGTCCCCCGCCAGCGGAATCGCGGGGAGGGGTGGAGGGGTAAACGCTGGGACACGTGTGGGTTGGGATGAAAGACTCAGGGCTAGCTCAGCGCACCTTGGGGAAGGGGACGGAGGTGTAGCAGCGGTGCGAGAATGCAGAATTTGCGTGGAAAGGCACCTCTGTTCGGTGTCTGGAATATTCCTGCACTCCGCGGAGTTTGTGCTGGTGTTCAGAGCTTAAGGGAACTGCAGGTTCCTCTGCCTGCGGGTCAAGCCCGCTGACAGTTCCAGCACAGGTAGCCTTGCTCTCAGGTAAAAGGCCAGGCCCAATGCAATAGCAAGGTAGTTTGTGTTTTCATTGCTGCATTTATGCATAACCTGCCTTGAAGTGCAGCCTGTTACAATTCGAAAGTCAGGCTGGCCTTAACTTTGGTTGTGGGTAACGGAGCAAGTTTTCATCCGTGTGTGTTTCTTCCTTTCAAGCTTCTACGAGGAGCTTGTTTCTCACGGCATCCTGAAGCCACTGACCGCTCCCGTGGAAGGAATGGTGGTGAGAGAAGGCTCCCGCAATTACGTGGCACCCCAGGGTATCTCCTCGGTCGTCAAGTACTATTTAGAACAGTCAGGTAATGCTTTTGGGTGCCGTTGTGTGAAGGGAAAGGTTTTGATGGTTGTGATTTGTCTTTGGAGTTTAAATCCCTGATGAGGATGTTTAAGTTCCTTGTTGGTTTATGTGTGTCTGAAAGTTGCTTGGGTGGATAAACGCGTCTGTGAGCTCTGTGAATTTCCAAGTCCCGCAGGTATAAAAGTCTCTATACAAATAGAGCACGTGCTGTTTAACTGGGGGCAGAGGGGTGAGCTACACCCTGCATTTTAGAGAAAGGATGTGAGCCTGGTGGGGGGACAGTCCTTTGGAAAAGGAGTTTAAACTTTCTAGCTGACACCTTAGGTGTCATATGGCAGAACCACGTGTACCGTTCAGTGACTAATTTAACTGAGAGTGGTCAAGCTTTGGTCCTTCCATGCGATTGTTTTCATATTATTTTTTTTATCAGCTGGGTTTTTTTTAAAACCCTAAGCTTGTAAGTAATTAGCTATGTTCCTGCCCTCTGGCAGCGGGAAGCCATTCCTGCTTGTCCTGTCATTCCATCCCTTGTAAATAACTCTGTTTCTTTGCATTTTCCCTGTGGAATTCACTGCTACACTGCTTTTTCCATGCAGGTGCAGAAGTGTCCTATGAGCAGCACGTAACTCACATCTCCCTGCGGGATGGGAGGTGGGAAGTCTCCAGGAGAGCTGGGCCCCCAGAGCAGTTTGATGTGGTGATTCTCACCATGCCTGTCCCACAGATCCTCCAGCTGCAAGGTGACATTGTGAACTGTAAGTTCAGACCTCAGAATCAGAGGTGTCTTATTTAAAATAACATTTGAGCATCTTGTGAAGCAAAAAATAACACTCAGCAGTCTGAGCTGCTTAATTATTCTGTCAGGATAGGGTGGAAAATGATAAGAGGTGGGTAATTTTGTGGCCATACATGTGGTGTGTGACCAGTAACGCCTTGACAGCATAAATATCTAAATAGATGAGTCAGTTCTGAATCTGATCTTTGATTTTTTTGCTGATTTCTAAAGCAGCTTGCAGATAGTTACTGAATGGGACAAGTTTTCTTGAGCATTTCTGTAAAGAGAAGCATTTTTGTTACAACCTCTGATTTTAAGCTTTGTGCTTAAGTAGGTAAATATTCTGTAAGAATAGGATTTCCCTGCTAGTTGCTGTTTTGTGAGGCCTCCCATTTTCCCTTTTCCTTTACCCTGGAAAATAACAGTGGGTCTGGTCTGGCCTGTCCTGTCATTATTGAGCTTGTCTGGTTGATAGTGAAAGAAATAAAAATAGAATAAGAAATACCATTGAAAATAGAAGAGAAGAAAAGTAGAGGGAGTGGGGGTTTTTTGAGCTTTCCCAAGGTTCTGCTAGTCTGCATCTTGAGGCCTTCCCCAACTGGCACTGATGGCTTTGCAAATTGTTTTTCTTGGGGTAATTAAGTTCTTTCTTGGCCTGAAAGCAGGCAGCTCCCCTTCAGAAGATGTAATTAAGGTGAACAGTTAATTTCACTTGCTCTTGGGAGAACTGGAGCTGTCAGATGCTTCCCACAACATTCTCTCTTCATATTATAAGTGCAGGATTGACTTTTATCTGAGAGAATCCAGCAAGTTTTGTCTTCTCCTCCCCTTCTTCCTGTTTCTCTTCCCCTCTCTGCCTGTTCCCTGTTTGATGCCAGCTTCCAGATGTCCATCCAGCTGTTAACTCTGCATCTCAGGCAGCAGGAGTGACTCCCCCTGCCCCAGAGTTTCTTGGCATTGGAGCCATGGGTGTCTTTCCTCCTATTTCTTTAGTCTAAGAACTAAGGGGAGGAATAGGAGGGTGTTTCAGAGCCCGAGCTGGGTGCAGTTTCAGATCTGTATTCACTTACAGAGGGTCGGGTGCATCGCTGTGTGTCTAAATCTCAGTGTAGTTTTCGCTGCATGTCAGCCAAGTTTTGCTGGCACCCACCTCTCTTGGGATTTAAGATGCAATTTCATGACGGCTGCTGAAAGGAATAGGTGTTCTCTCCCCTCCCCACTGACACTTTTTAGTCATTTGTATGCTCTGGTCTCCCAAATCCAGGGCAAAATCCGGCCATTCTAACAGGAGCCATATTTGTGCGTTCCCGGTAGCGATTCCAGCTGCTCCTGGAAGGGGAGGATCCTGCTGCCTGTTGGAAACCTCCCTCTGGCTGCCACTGCTGCTGAGAGCTCCTATTGCTCCATGGGATGGAACAGGAGATGTGCAGAGCTGGAGGAAGGGGAGGGCTTCTTCCTGTGTGGCCAGCAAAGGTCACGTGTGGCCACTCCGCCACGGTGGGCGAGCAGCTTAAAGGGAAGGGGACGGGATTTGGGAATTCAGCTGCCTTCCCTGCTGGTCTGGAAGGCCCTTATTACACGGAAGAAGGACTCTGGAGCTAAATGAAAGATGTGCCTGGGCAATGTTAATGGCTGCTGTGGTTTGGGATGAGGGGTGTTAAAGGAGCGAGTTTTGGCTGTTCCTGCACAGCTCTGCTTTTTAGCCTTTACTGGCTCTGTGTAACATCCCTGCTTTGGCTGCTTCTTCATCAGAGACATTTCTGGGTTTAAACCTCTCCCATATCCCCATATCCTCCCATATCTCCCATATTCACTTGCCCCATCTCCCTGGGATGCCTTTTGGGGGCAGTTTTGCCTGGGGTTGAAGTGCTTGGCTGGGACCTGTGCCAGGGCCCTCTTGAACCACTTGGGTATAATAGGTATACCCAGATGAAGTTTTAAATGGCTTGTGATGAGGTTTTGCTGGCATCAGTGTGTGGATAAAGGCTTCAGGAGAGGAGAAGGAGCAAAGGAACAGCTGGGTGGAGTAGGGGAAGCTTTGATCCATTAGTGAGGGTTGGAATTAGCCTTTGACGTTTGTGTGTAAAAGAGCCTGAGTTGGAGAGTTCAAATGACTTGCCAGAGGTGGGAATTTACCCCTCCAGGAGTTCACCATTTTCCTGTTTGAGGGAAGAGGTCTTTTACCCCCCCCATTTTTTTAAAAACAGTTTTTACTTGTTTACACGATATTCAGAAAATTAATATTTTGAAATAACCTCTCAAATTTCACATTCAGTGGCAAAGTTGCTGTTTTAATACTCAAACTCAGCAGACTAAACTAGACTGGATAGTTTTTGTGTCCTTTAACCTCTTAGATGAGTCTGAACATGATGTCATTGTCAAGCCATGTGCATTTAGGAGGAGACAGAATTAAGTGGCCTTTGGCAACCTAAAATTACCATTTTATATGGGCTGTGTGAAAAATGAATGTTCCAGATTTACTTCTCTTGTGAGAGAAAAGCCAAGTCTTAGATTAATGGAGAAGAGTGTAAACACACCCAATTTTTAAAAATAGATATAAAATGAATAATGTAATAAATAGTGGGCGTGTATGTATGTATTATAATTCACCTTAATTTTCAAGCTTTATTCATTCTTTCTACAATTATCACACCCAAATAAATGCATCAGTTGCATATTTAGCAGCAGCAGAGCAAGAAGTACTTTCAACATGACATCTGGATAAAGGGTTTAACTCCTTGCAACATGTTTGGAACAACAATAGGTGGCAGCAATCGAATGGTGTTTGGGACATACAGCTTGAATAACCAAATTAAATTTACTGCACTGATTTGGGTTTTACGTATTCTGGCAGTAAAATATTGGGGTTGTGCAGAAGATAGAAGGGAAGTGAAATAAACGTTTCTGGGGTTTGTCATGTCAGTTCAAGGAAAGGAGTAAATTTACTTCAAAGTAGGATCTTTGCAAATGAAAGGGCAAGATTTTGTAAATGTTCATTGTCCAACAGTATTTCAAAGGTGCTGGACTGTTATACAGGCTGCTGATGTTAGTAAAATCTTAGATTTATATCCCAGATTCCATATGATCACTGAGCAATGTAGTTCTTTCCATGCATTTTCAGATCAGTTGAAGAAGCCTTCTTATCAGTTCTGGTTTTTAGTTTAAGGCATTTGCCAACATGACAATTTAAGGTTACAGAAATCTGCAGTAGTTTTTTTTTTTTTTTTTTTTTTTTTTAAATTTGTGTTCAGAATGTTTTCATTATGTTGCTTTCTGTGGAATTTCAAATTACAGTTCTGCATGTTTAAGCTGCTAATAAAACAGGATGGCTTGGCTTTTGTTTCGAGCCTGACCTATTTTTTTTTTCCATCTGTGTGAATGTCCCACATGTTTTAAATAATACAAGCTGATGAGAAGATACAAGTGAAATAGGGCTGTATTTGCGTGGGAAGGCTTTATAATGTGAGTTAGGAAAGCACAACTCTGATAATTTTTCACGACTCACAAGTCCTTGCTGAGTGAATGTGTTTATTTTTGGATAGCATGATGATAAATTCGGAATTCAGTGGTTCCAGTTCCAAGCAATCTAAGCAGGGCTTATCCAGCTTGGAGCTCTCATTACCTAACAGATCTGAAATGTCCAGTGTAAACATGTACACTGATTTGTTAGTTGCTTATCAGGGAGCTGAGGCCACAATGTGGAAATGCTTGGGCTTTCTGGAAACACGAGGAGTTCTTGGCTGTGGTCTTTTAAAAACCTGTCCCTCCTCTGGCTCCAGAGCTGCACCCCAGCGCTGCCTGAGGCTGTGGCAGTGGAAGGGTCTGCAGTAAATTCGGGTGATCCCCTGGGATGGGCGTGTCAGAGGTGGTGGCTTGGTGATCAGAGCTGCAGCAGAACATGGAGCATCCCTTTGCAGGAAAACCTCCTGCCCTGCTGGGTTCTGTGTGCAGGATTCAGCCCCTGGGCTGGGGCTGGCAGTGGGGGTGAGCTGTTCCCTGCATCCAGGGCCAGTCCCTGTGTCCCACTGCTGCTGGCAGCTATGCCCCTGGCCTTGGACAGCCACATGTTGGACCCTCCTGTGAGGAGATCTGGATCACCAGTCCAGCAGGGAGATCAGAGATTTCTGTCATACAATCCCAGAATTGTTTGGGTTGGAAGGAGCTTAAAAACCATCGTGCCACCCTCTGCCATGGGCAGGGGCACCTTCCACTATCCCAGGTTGCTCCAAGCCCTGTCCAGCCTGGCCTTGGACACTTCTAGGGATGGGGCAGCCACAGCTGCTCTGGGAAACCTCTGTCATGGCCTCCCCACCCTCAGAGGGAACAATTCCTTCCCAGTATCCCATCTTTCCAATCTGAAGCCATTCCCCCTTGTCCTGGCCTTCCAGGCCCTTGTAAAGAGTCTCCATCTTTTTTTTTGGCTCCTCCAGGTGCTGGAAGGCTGCAGTGAGGTCACCCCAGAGTTTCTCCTCTCCAGATGAACACTCCCAGCCTTTTCTCCCAGCAGAGCTGCTCCATCCCTAGGATCATCCCTGTGGCCCTCCTTTGGGAGGTTGTTGTTGTCCTGGTCGAGGATTTGGATTTGCTGGTGGAATGGTCTGGCAGGCATGAGGGAGGCAGGGAGAAGGTGGCTCTGCACACCTGGGGAGCAGGGAGTGTCTGAGGAGGAGCAGCTGCCACCAGAACCTCTCTGCCAGCCTTCAAAGAGCTCCTCGCTGCCTGCTGCAGCTCGGGTATAGCCTCTCTGAGGGAGTGCTTCTAAAAATAAAGGCTGCCAGAGCTGGAATTGCACATCAGGAGGAGAAAAATCAAAGTAGGCCGTGCGTATTCTTCAGTGCATGTTTGACTTAGTCTGTTTTTAGGTGTTTTATTAAAATATCTATGGTGCTTATAATGGGCTTATTCTGCAGTTATTGAGCACATTGGAAACCTATCAAACACGCTGATCCCAGTCACCCTCTCTGTCTGGGAAGTGTGGGGATTAAACCCCAGGTGGGTGAGCACGAGAGGCCTGGAAAGGAGGGTGAAATCCAATCTGCATTAGCTAAAGGGCTACTTTGCATTTTGGTGTTGCCAGCTGAGGCTGCCTGCCTTGCATGGAAAGCTAAAACTCTCGTTTGACAGATCTCAGGGTAAAACAGAAGGAAAAAAAGCCAGATGCAATTTGCTGGAAGACCAAAATATGCAGCTTCTTGTCTTCAGGCTTGCTTCCCCCTCCAGGGGAGCTCATCCTTTGGCCAGATCAGGGTGCCAGCTCTTAAAAAGGAACCCTGCAGAAAGGGTGGGTCCCTCTGTGTCACAGCATCACCTTTTAGTGCCTGGAGACGTGGTAAGAGCATTTCCTCCAGCAGTCCCTGCTCCTGCCCCACCTCCAGCTGCAGCAGCACAACTGTCTGTGGGACCACAGACACACGGTCCCCCCGCCCTCTCTCCCCCCAAAAAAGGGTGGGGGAGTTATTTTTAGCAGGCTCAGTGGTGTGATCCTCAGTTCACCATGTGGCCCACAGACTTGCTGGCACGTTCTGCTCTCCCAGCGAGGCGAGGGGAGCAGCTCAGGGGCTGGGCAAGTGGCTGAGCCCTCTGATTGCTCGTGGTTCTGTGGTTGGAGTCCTAAGCTTAGGTTTCCTGTGCAGTCCCAGGAGGGATTTCAGAGCACCTGCGCATTAAACTGGCAGCAGATTGCGCTGATTTAGCTGAGCTGGTTTGAAAAAAAAAAAAAGTTATTTCTGACATGTCAGGCAAAGCTGATTTTGTGTGCTGACACTTTTAAGTCTGCCTGATGTGGCTCTTTCTAATTCCTTGAACCTGGATGTGCTTCTCTTCCTACCATTGCAGCCTGTGCTGGTTTGGAAGGGTCCTTCAGCACCAGGTCACTTGGTCACAGACCTTTATCTAATGCTTCTTTAGCTCTTTTGTGTCATTCCAGTGCCCAAAATAGAGAATGGGGCCACAGACGTATTGGATCAGCTGAATGTGAGCCCCTGTGCACAGTGTTTTGTTGGTTTTTTGGTTTTTTTTCCAGATAATAAAGGTGATGGTATTTGAACACAGGACATACTTGGAACAGAACAAATAAATGCTCTGAAGTTTGTTTATCCTAACAATAAACACAGATACCTCTCAGTTTTTCCCAGTCTTTGGTTCTCTCCAGGGGTTGTGTTCAGATGGAGAAATCTTTCCAAAGCTGCTTTTTGCCGTGAGCATAAAAGGCGGGGGGGAGAAGTTCTTTGCCAAAAAATGAGACCAAACTGAGCAATTCTGAAACTTCTTTATTTGTGTCTTGTGGGACATATGTTTAATGAGCTGGTGGTTTCTGTGTTGTAGGAAGCTGGGATGTGCTATAAGATCTTATTCTTCACCAAGTCCAGTTAGGGCATTTTTACCAGCCTTGAATTTTTAAGCTCCTGAATCTAAAATTATTTTGATGGTTGGTTTTGGGTAACAGTGATAATGTTACGTGTCACATCTCCCTTTGAATAAAATCCTTTCTTTTTTTAAGTTTTTTCATTTGGATTTTTTTTTTTTTTTTTTTTAGGAAATGTGTTTGGAAAAGCTCTCCCTCCTTTGCCCTTACCAAACTTTCTGGGCACACTTGAGAGAAACGTGCAAAGGTGACCACAGGCTGATTTGGACTTTACAGCCTTCTTTTTGATGTGAAATCTACTACTCAAACTATGGCTTTTATAGAGCTGAAAACCCTTGAAAAGTCAGGTGCAGGTTTGCAAGCAGTCTTTACATTCAGTTGCTTGCTTTGGGATTTATTTATTTTTTTAGTGCTGCAATCAAATAGGCAGACAGAAGCCTTCAGTGGACAATGTTTTTTAAATGTATTAAATGTCATAGCTTAGGCAGTGCCTCTGGACTGGATGGGGTTTTGTGGATTTCTAGAGGATTTTTAAATAGTTGCTGGCCACTCCCATCTCTGCAATTGAGACCATTCTTTACAAGGATTATCTTTACCTCCCATGGACATGTCTGCGAACTTTTCAGTTATTTTTGTGGTCCACATCTGGATTAGAGCAGGGAGAAAAAGTACTAATTTTAAGCCTAATGAAGTTTTGGCTCCATTGAGTCAAACCTAAATTTTGCGTGGAGCCTGCTGTCAGCTTTCCACGCTTGGCTTCATCATTTCCAAGAATGTTGGCGTGCTCTTGGATTAAAGAAGCCTTAGGAATAACTCGCCCTCAGACGCCTTTTGTAGAAATCAAGTTCTGTTCCTTTTCCTGAGCCATCAGATGAGATGTTATAGATGGTCTTGGATCTGCCTGTGCTGCCTTGGAATCCTGAGTTTTCTGCTGATTGCCTTGCTCTTCCTTAGGGTTTTCATTCCCTCCTCTACCCACCTTGTCAGAGATACTCAAAGCACTGTAAGTATTCTTTAGAAAAGAGAGAGCCCTGATAAACTCAGTTCAAGGTGTAGTTTAGGAAATTTAGACAGGCTGGGTGAGAAATGAAGGTGTGATTGGTCACCTTTATTCACTTAGCTGATGAAGCACCTCCTGTTATAGCAATGGACTCTGCTGCCACAAATTATTTCAAGTGTAAAGAACCTGCTGCGTTACTGAAATGGATTAAAGCTCTCTCTTCACTTGATTTATTCAACAGAACAAGGGACATGCAGATCAGGCTTTCCAGAGTCAGTCCTGATGCACCAGTAGCCTCCAATTCTGTTCCGAAAGTCATCCTTTAAAAATGCAGCTCTGCCAAGAGGTGGCTGAGGTGCAAGTCTGCAGAGGCACAGAGGGTGAGTGTACACCTCTCCATAAAGGATTTACTGCTCTCTTCCCACTGGATTTATACTTCAGGGAGAATGGGGTGGATGCCTATGGAAATTCAGGAGGATAAATTTTATTCAGTGAACTGTGTGCAGGCAGCAAGTGCTTGGAGTGTCTCACAGGCTGTTGTTAAGTGACTGCAGAACAACAAGGTGGTGGTTGGGTTTGTAAAGCACAAAAGAAATAGATTTACTGTCTGTTTCCATGTCTGTTTCTCTCTGGCACAGTATGAGGTGTGCTCAGGAACACTGATGAGAAACCTTTCCATATATTCTGATTTGAACCGTGCTGGTTTTGCAACCAGCACTCACGTTTTCTAATGGAAATTATGCTCAAAACCAACTTAAAAGCAGGAAAAAATACTAACTTTGAAATGACCACTTGTTTTTAAGTGGCTGAACTACAGCTAGGATTTGTGCCCAGCTTCATGGAGAAGATGTGTCATTTTCCCTAAGACAGAATTTAGCAAAAAAAGCTTAGTTTTCTAGTCAGAAGAAAATGCCACATAATTCTTATTGAAACAAGGAAATTTGCCTCAATATTGGGCTTTATGTGCAGATGATCATAGAATGGTTTGGAAGGGATTTTAAAGCTTATCTCATTCCACCCTCTGCCACGGGCAGGGGCTCCTTCCACTATCCCAGATTTCTCCAAGCCCTGTGCTTGGACACTCATTGTAAGAACTAAATACTGACATCTCTGTCTTGTTAGCTTTTTTACAAGAGGCTGGCCCTTTGCAGACATTTTGTATGGCATCAGATAGTAAATAATACCTTTAGATGTCAGTGTAGGTCTGTTTGCCTCGTGCTGGTGCTGCAGGATCCTGGCCCCGTTAGCATCTGCACGCTTGGAAAGAGGTGAACTAATAAATTACATATCTGTGGTGCTTCCAGGATATATAAATTACATATCAGAATGCTTCCAGGGAGGCATCCTAGTCTCCATTTGTGTGCTGCTTAAAATACTGGGAGAAGTCATCGTTATGGCAGGCTTTTTAAACCTAACTCCTCCATGGTTTTTGCCCCTTGGTCCAGAATTCCATGTGATTTTCCCCAGCTCTCCCCTGCCTTTTGGTGACAGTCACGACATTGTGTTTGCTGCTTCAGGCACTGAAACACCAGCAGGTATTTGGGAAATAAATGTGACACATCGGTTCTTTTCTTTTTTTTTTTTTTTTTTTTTTTAAACCATCAGGAGGTGGTAAAATGCCTCAGTAATCCCATGGGGAAGGGGTCTGACAGTTCCTTGTGAGCAGTTTGATGCTTGTTAGGGAAAAGGTTAGGCTTTCGTGTCTTGTGAGTGCTCAAAAACCTGTGGTAGTTTTGGAACCAGTCTAAGTGGGATTTTCAGGTGGTTTGCTGGCCTGAGCTGAGTTTTAGATCAATAAGGGTTTTAAGGTGTTTGGCTTTGTACTTTTTAAGCCTGCATAAATCTTCTGGCAATGAAACTGGGCTACTGATCTGTGTGCATTTATAGGCAGTGAGAGAAATTCTTACTTGGCATATTTTAAATTAGTATTTGTTCTTTTCTGTCATGTTGCCTTCAGCCATAAATCCTATCTCCCTACCTTTTTTTTTTTTTTTTTTGGTGTGTGTATTATCTCTTTTATTTTACTGTAAAGTCAAATGTCAAAGTACTCGGTATTAATAGCAACTTGTGGGGGTTTAAGGTTCAATTTTAAGTGAGTACCTGTGTGGTTTTTTAATTTTAATGGGTTTGCAAGGCAGATAAGTCTGGACAGTGTTTTATGACATCAGTATTTCTGGGTGTTTTTTGTATTTTTTTTCTTTCTCTTGGTCACATTTAGCTATTAGAGTCAATAGTCACCATCAATAAAGACACAAACAATTTTTCCAAGAAACAGTTCCTTGCAGCAGGAGGAGGGCAGAGTTTGGTTTTAAAATACAGCATTTGGTATGATGTACTAATAGCAAGGATTTTTATTCCATCTGGTATCTTTTTTCAGCCTCTGGTAGGTTGCAGCTGATCTGTCAGTAACTTTCAAGGAATCATATTTTTATTTTCCCCCTCCACTGTGTCACATCTTGAGCATTAGGATTTGTTAGCCATGGCTTCCCTTCTTACAAGCTAAAAAAAGGAGACTGGAGAACCAGGTTTTTTAAGCTGTACACTTGATTGTGTGTCTAACTTATGAAAGTTGGCAAAATTACGGCAGAGGAGGGGCCAGTTGCAATCAGGTACAGCTTGTTTAATTTAGCTGTGCTTCCAGAACATGTGCTCTGCGTGCTTGGCTGCGTGTCTAAATCCTTTGGAAAGTCATGACAGGAGAGACAGGGCTCAAAATGAAAGAATGTGTGATAAAACAGAAGAAATAAACCAGACAAGACACCCAGAACATGTGATCCCGTCGAAGCCACATGAAACTGATTGTGGGCGAAGCATTACAAATGTACACAGCTTTAATTTCATTTTATTATTTTTGCCATCTCTGTTAGTGATTATGTCTTAGGTAGATCTGAATACCAGGCTGCTTGAAAAACAAGCAAAAATCCCTATTACTAATGGAAATTTAGTCATTTAACAACCTTTAGCTGTCAGAGCTCTGTAGTGTGGCTCTGGTTTGCATGACAGTGCAGCTTCAGCTTGGGGGGAAGTTTATCTTCCCTTTATCAGTGTCTCAGCCTGGGATTCAGTGCTGATCACACAGATAAACCCTGAGGAAGGTTTGGTGAGGACTCCTGAATAACCTGACCCTTGAGACCTGCTGCCTTGCTTTCCCAATATTCCTTTTTCCATCATTACACAGCTGCAGCATTGCAGAGTGTCACTTTTGGGTTTGCCCCTTTTCCTGAGAGCAACCTGAACAACAGGTGAGATGCCAAAGGACAGGAGGAAGAAAGGTAACACAGAGTGGGCTTTATGTGCGTCCAAAATACCCAGTGCAGGCCAAGGGAAGAAAACTGCTCATGGGAGGAGAGACCATTGTGTAACCCAGAACGGGAAATTAAATGTTATACAGAGAAAAAAGTTATGGCATTTCCCCTTTGGTGTGTTTCTGATCACCAAGAGAAGTCCTGATATGTGGGAGAAATGAGGTGGTTTATCTTTGCTCCCCACGTTGCTGTGTCACCCTCCCTCTGTCACCAAGGCATGTATTTTGATGGAAAATAAGGAAGGAAAAAGAAGAACATGGGTTCAGTTATTGCTGTGGCATGTCACAGGGATATTTTGCAAAAAGTTACAAAGAATTAACAGAATGGCTTGGGTTTCATAGCTGAGAGCCACACGAGGCATCGTTAAAGTTTTAAATGTGAGGACAAAGTGCTTTGTAACCCGCTCTAGAAGAAATTTGTTACTAAGGGTTTTTTTGCTAGAATAGTGGATTAGTGATTTGTTTTTTTGTTTGTTTCCTCCCCATCATCGTGAGGTATGTGCTCTGAAAATCATTGAAGTATCAGACGCTAGTACATCACAGGTACCAGTTGACACCAATTCACAGCTGTTTCAAGGGTGAATACAAGAGAAGAAGCCAAATAGAATTCTTGTTAAAATTAAGTGTCTTGCACTTTAACCCCGCAGAATGAGTAGAGAAATGAGCGTGTTTATCAGTTTCTCATCAAACCTTTCTATAAATGTATTTGCATTCCCTCAGTCCTGCACTGAGGCTGACCTGAGCAGGCAGCAAAAGGGGAGAGAGATGAAACTTTCCTTCTAAGAGCATATGGTTTTATTTAGAATGTGTTTCACAACCGTGACGTACACAGCCAGGGTTTACTTGTGCTCCACACTCCCACTCACCCACTCTGCAAGGAAAGCTGCACTCAGGATTTTAATAAAAACAGGAAAAGTGCAGGGATGGAGGTGGAGATTTATTCTGTTGAACTGGGGATAAACATGACTTCACTAAACCAGAGAAAATTAACTTTTATGTGGTAGGGAAAAAACCATACACCTCTTGAATGTGCTGCTTTGCATGGTAGCAGGTGATTTCTGGGTGTAGAATAAAGCTGTTTTCATCAGGAAGTTCGCTGATGATGGCATGGCAATGCTTGGAGAGGAAGAGTGACAGAAACTAGTCCAAACACATATATTGCAGTGTGTGCATGGACAGAAAAATCTGTCCTTGAATGAAGTTACTGCTGTCTTGTTTTTTCTACCAACGTGGTGTTTAACTTCAAAATGCTGATAAGCTGCAGCCTGTGAGTCTGATCACATCCAAGTGCTGTATCTCTTGGTACTGCTAAAACATTTTTTTTAAATCAATGGTTTAAAAGCTGTTTGTTCATGTTCCCCTTTCAGCCTCCTTTGACATTTATGCATGTGATAGAACTGATATAAAGAGGGAAGTACAAGTATTTCAAATACAGATGTTGCTCTTAGACCCGGTGGCTTTTATGTGGTGACAGTTTCAGAGTGTTGGGTTGTGGTGGAGGGACAGGGTTTGTCACGTACCTGTGTCCTTCCCAGAATATTCCAGCTCATAAATCCAGGTATTTTTGGATTTATTCAATGCAAGTGCAAAAGTGAATTTCCTCAGCTACAGGCCGCCTCACACTCATCTACTTTTTCTGCAAATTTCTTTTTTTTTTTTTTTTCTCCAATGAGTGAAGGAAAACAATTCCCCTGGTCTCTTCAGCTCATGTGGAACAGGGTGGTGATGTGCAGTCTCTCTGAAGCTGGGGAAATTCCCCTTAGAAGCAAATGGAGCTGGGGTCACATTCCAGACAGTGGATTTTTGCCACTTCCTGTGCAATATGGACTTTTTCTCCATGAAGACAAAAGCCTTTGTTCTGCTGAGTCACACTCCAGAACAATAGACAGCTACAGAAGAGTTGATATGCTCTGTTTCTAGTTCCAGTTTTGACTGTGAAGTTCTCCCCTAATCGCTTCTCTCTCTCTCTTTTTTTTTTTTTTTTTTGTTGGATTGGGTTTTATTTTATTTTACTTTTTTTTTTTTTTGGTTCGTTTCAGGTTTTTTAGGCCAGGCTTGCAGCGTGGTTTAGCAGGCATGTATTTTCTGAGCTCTGCTCTTGTGGTTCTGTGGTTGCAGGGATCACATTGACTGTCACATGCCCTCAGGTTCTGTCTCCTGCACCTAGAGCTGCCTTGGGAAAGAGGGAAGTGGAAGACAAGGCTCAGCTTTCACGAGGCCGAAGCACGGCATCTCCCAAGGGGATGAGTAATAACAAATTATTTTTGAGGTGCCTCCTTCCCTTGTTTGATTGCTTTGGGATGCAACTGGCAGCTCATTAGGACACATGTGAGGGGTGCAGGTTGGCAGCCATCAGGGTAATAACAGGGATATGATCCATGAACAAGACAAGGATGGTATGATATACCGAAGCCAGCATGAAAAAATACCATTTGAATCCTTGGTAATATTGCTAAAAATGGATGGGGGTGTTGCTTAGTGGCAATTACAGCAGATTAGAAGAGTGAATGTGGGAAAAGGGCTGGGGGTGAGAGAAGGAGAAAAGGAAGGGCCCTGTTGGTGTCACCTCCAAGCTGCAGAGCCCAAACTCTGGGCTGGTGCTCACAGCAGGATCACAGGCTTAATGTGAAATTCGTGTGGTGCTGTGGTCACTTAAATCCTTCTCCCGTCCCTGCAGGCTGAATCCCTGCAGGCTGAATCCCTGGAAGCGCTGGGGAGGGAAAGCCATGGTGAAATAAACCCCCAGATTAAGGCTTGTGCTCAAATGCTTTAATCCAACGTCTGCATGAAGTGGAGCAGATTGCAGATTATTCCCAGAGGAGATTTTAATGGGGTCTTGAGGGCTTTATCAATTTCTTTTTTGAAACTTCTGGCGCCTCACCTTCTCTTGTTACTGCTTGCAGCTTTATAATGTTATGTGTTTATTTAGCTCTAGGAAAATCTGTACTTGGAGAGGGGTGTTTTTCCCCTATCAACATTATTTGTGGGGTTTAATTAGAATTATTGCTCACCACACTGAAGCTCTCTAAATCAAAAGACAAGGGATAGTTTGGACTGCAATAAAGAAGCAAGGTTGTGTTCCTGTGGGAAGGTATTTTGAGCCTCTTCCTTATCTCTTTGTCACAGAAAAGTGCACTGCAAGGTTTGGCACATGTTTAGCTGCAATTTGGGTATTCGTTTTTTACTCAAAATTTAATTTTAAATTGAGTGCATTCAATTGTTTGAGATGAAATTGGTAGGAGACAACACTGATTGAGTAACTGTGGATTCCTGGGTTTGGGTAATTATCTTGTGAGAAATTTGGTAAATGAAAAAAAAAAACCTCTGATAAAATTCAGGAACTATCCATGCAAATTAAAATAAAGTCCCCATGTAAAGAAGAAGAGGAAATAAAATATGGAATCCCTGAATTCAGGAATAGAAGGAAGAAGTGAGAAGCAGTCAGCAGAAAAAAGGCTGGTTATTAAAATTGATGGAAAATTTGAGCATCTGAAAAAACCCAGAAGGATTTGCAAGTAAGTGTTGGATATTTACATGAATATGCAGCAATGTCATCTCAGAACCATGATGAAGTGGGGGTGAAAGAATCCTGGAAAAGTGTATTAAAAAAATAATCTAAATTCACTTTTAAAACTGTGCTGTCACAGTTTGATCACTAGCAAAGGAAGGGGACCCTGGCTCTGGCAGTTTGTGCAGCTCATCCTGCTCACAGTTAATTGCCAAATTTCCACTGACTGTTTTATCATAGTTGTGTTCTTCCACCATAATGAGGTTTGAAGGGTGCAATTGCCTCTTTATCCTAGAAAGCCAAAAGAATGAAGGAAATGAGTTTTCCAGAGCTACTGAGAATAGTAGAGGGATAAATAAATCCAAATGAAGGTGGAGGCAAGAAAAAAAAGTTGATTTTTTTTTTCTTTCCCCCCTAGGAAAACAAGTAAAAGTCCAGAGGCTGTGTCATCCAAAACCTGAATGTCACCTGTGTCACAGCTCTGCCTCCCCAGGCAGGATTTCAGTCAGTTGGAAAGAAAAAGTAGTGCATGCCTGTGTAGTAAAAAGGTTTTAGCAAAGAGGAAGATGATGCATGTCTTAGCTTTGCAGAAGAGAAAGATAATTACTGTTAACCATCTTTTTTTTTTCCTTTTATTTTTCCCCCCAAACTATTACTTGATTAACATAATCAAGTTACAGTGGGAGCAATTGCTCTAAATTAGTCCTTGGTTTGCCAATTACAGCTTCAACTTCAGACTTGATAAAGGCAGGGGAGGTTGGTGAGCCTCAAAGTGAGTCTGTTTTCTCTGTGCAGGATCTGCTGAACTAATAGAGGGGATGACTTCTCTCAGCAGCATTGCCAGGCTTATACCCTGAAATGATCAAAGGCACAGCGACACAGTTAAGATACCTTCACGTCTGAGAAGATTTAGCACTTTTATTTCTTGGCACAGTTCTAAATCTTCCCTAAAAAGACACTTCAGAGTAAATAAAAAAAGCTAATTTAGTAGCCCTGACAAAGCTGGTACAAAAGATGACACAGCTGTGAACTGATTTGAAAAATCCCTTTAAAAACAAAATGTAATTTGGAATATTTACTGGGATGAGTGAGTCCCTTCTGTATTTCTTCATGGGAAAACTCCTAATGTGTCAGATTCTTTTTTTGTTTTCCACATTGGTAAGGCAAGAACTCCCCATCCATTTCTTAATTTCAGCCTCTGCTCTTGATCACTGCAAGATTCCCAGTGCAGGGAGTTGTTCACCACTGGATGCTTGTTACAGCACCCTCCTTTCCCTTTCCAGGGTTATTTTGATGCTGCCAGTGGCTTGATGTTGGCAAAATCCCAGAACCACGAGATGGTT
The DNA here is from genome assembly GCA_013401135.1 of Cettia cetti. Lineage (NCBI taxonomy): Eukaryota > Metazoa > Chordata > Aves > Passeriformes > Sylviidae > Cettia > Cettia cetti. Next base: position 20,795 of record VZUI01044101.1, read on the forward strand.
TGTGTTGGAAGGGATCTTAAAGACCATCCAGGAGTGGGATTCTTTGTCCTGGCTGATGTTTGCCTTCACAGCACAGGATTGGCAGAAGCTTACAGGATTTAATCAGAATTTTAAAGCCCCTCATTGACTGGGTTAGCACTCTCTGCAGAGGAAAGGTTTATTGTTCCATAAACAGTTGTTTTTCCAGCATGAACCTGGAATTAGAGACCTTTCAGTCTAATGGGCCTGAAGTGAAATTTTCAGAACCTGAGGGCCTAAGAATTTTTTTTTTGTTGTCGTTGTTATTACAATAGCTACTGTTCAGTGAAATGCCTGTGCCAAGATACTGCCAGGAGCACTTATCTGTCCCCAACAGCAAACAAAAAGTGGAGGCGGAAGAGTGAAATAAAAAAAAATATATATATTGTTCAGTCAAGATAGATTAATAGTGCTGCACACAAGCCACACTTCCTTGTGGGTTATATCAGTTCTTTGTATTTTTGTACAATCTAAAAATGGCTTTCCTTGCCTTTTTTTTTCTTTTTTTTTTTTTTTTTTTTTTTTTTTTTTTTTTTTTTCCGTTTGGGGAAACTGGATTGAGTGTTCCCTTTCTGTGGGAACAGTGGGTCCCAAAAAATGCTTCATTTTGCTACGTTCAAAAATATTCCTTTCAGGGCGGTGCAAATACTGTGCCTTGACTAAGTTTTAGCATTTTATGAGGATTTTTTTTTTCAAAGGAGGGTAGAGTATTTTAGGCTGGGGAGAACAGGGATCTCTCTCTTGAGGAAGCATTAAATCAAGTGGCTCGCTGGGGGTTGGAGTGCCTGGGAAGCTGAGGTGAACTGTGCACTGTTAACGAGTCCCTGTAGCAAATGAGAGGTTTTGTTCTTGCCTTTTTGTGTACTGCTTGGGTGATGAGCCTGTGGCTCACCCTGGAGAACCCTGAGATGCTGCAGGAAGCAGTGGAAATGCCACCTTGTGTTAATTAGTGCCCAAGTCAGAAAGGTAATGAAAGGAGGGATGTGGACCTCTGGAAGCAGGAGCCCTGGGAATCTAAGAAAAGCAGGGAGAATAAATTCAGTTTTGTATAAATTCAGTGTTTTTAATGCACAAGGCTGCAAAGCATAGACACAGGATGGGGTTCCTGCTGGAGGAGTTAATTTGGATGTGTGTGTTGACCTCCCAGATGCATCTCTAGATGGGCACTGATTTCACACACAATTCTGCATTTTCTCAGTTGTTTTCCAGTGGTGTAGGAAATAAAGCAGTGCTGCACAGGTGTGGTTGTGTGTGAAATGGCCAGCCCTAAATTTTAGCCTGCTTTTACAAATGCATGCTAATTTATTGTTCATTACCACACTGGATTCTGCTCCAAAACCTCTCAGTGCAGTTTACAGTGTGCATCTCCTCTTTACAGATGATCCTTTGTGAGATGTGCTTTCATTGCAGGGCATCTAAAACATCTCCTAAAAGCTAATTAATGAGTTATAAATATTTCATGCTGAACAAAAGGCAAAACTGCCAGGTAGGATTTTTTTTTTTTTGTGTGGGGCCAGTCCTTAATTTCACTATAAATACTGTGAATATTTTACCAACATGACTTGTAGTGGAATGGAAACCTTCTGCTGAGTTGTCATCAATAAGTTTCTTTAAAAAAAAAATTAGGAAAATCCTGGTCATTCAGACACTTCTAATTAGGCCTCATATCACTGGTTCTATTTTTGGGAGGCATTTGGCTAGCTGAAAGTGAGTGTGCATAATTATCATGCCAGCTCACCCCTGGCACTGGTTTTGATGTCAGCAGTTTCACTCACTGAGGCTACAAGTCGTGAGTCATCGATTGTTTTAGGATTAGAAATCTTGTGCAAGGTTTGGAGAGGCTGGCTCTGTGATTTGTGACTTCCTCAAAGTGTTTTTAGAAGGATGAAGGGAATCTTGTGTGTTCCTGTGCACAAGCAGCACAGGGGATTAAGCATTCTGGAAGCTGTACAAAAAACCTTTTTTTTTTTTTTTTTGTTGTTTTGTTTTGTTTCTTTTCCTGGTTTATTCAGGACTCTTACTGCTCAAGAACCACAAAATATCTTCTGCAAAGTTTCTTCTGATTTTAATTAGCATGGTTTTATTTTTCATTTTTCAAATTATTTTTCATAATTTTGGGGTTAATAGCAAGGGCAAATCTAGTTTGCTCTTTGCTAGATTTTATTCTGACAATCCCAATATATATGGAGCATACTAGAAGTGATATTTTTTAAAATTTTGTGGTTTGATTTGGGAACTAATACTACTTCTTTTCAGCTGAGATGGCTTTATTTGGTCATGTTGTTTTGAGTTTTTCTGTTCAGATAGGTAATAAATTGTCTATTGCTTATCCCTGTCTCCATTTGAAATGGAGTCCTGCCTTAAAACCCACACCATTACATTAAACAGTGCTAATGACTTTTGCAGGAATGATAGGCAGGTAGAATCCAGCTCAGTATTTTGAAGGTGAGCTCAGCTGTGGCTTTGGTTTTCACTGAGGCTTTGTTTTCATCCTTTTATTCAAGGTGGTAAGGCACAGCTGTAGGCTGAACCAGATGTGATTATAGCAAGCTTCAACTTTGGGTAATTCTGAAGAGAATGCATGAAAGTTTGGAGTGAATCCAGTGGGACTGGGTAAACAATGCAGTGATCAGATCACATCAGGATGGAGGTGAAGCAGCTGAACAGCAGGAAGATCAGCAGATTAATTCATGCAGCCTTTAAACACAGGCCTGTTTGGGCAAGTAATGAGAACTTTGAGCTGCCTCCCTGTTCCCTCCATCCTGTGTGCACAACTTGGTATTAACAGTGTTATTTGGGAGGGCAGGCCTTAAACTTCATTTTCAGTTGCTGGCAATGCCATCAGTTGCATGCAAAGAACTGTTTAGCAAAGCCTGTGGTGTTCCAGGTGGAATCACCTTCCTACTGGTCAGGTTTTGGGGTTTTGGAGTCAAGTCCACAGTCACTTTGAAAGCTGGCTCTTAAATTTCTCCCCTTGAAATGAAAAGGAATTCTGTGACAAGGTGGGGACTCTGTTTTGGAGGCCTTTTCCAACCTAAATGATTCTGTGATTCTGTGCCTTCGAGTTTATGTTATTGGTTGATAGGAAAACATGGAATAGTTGATGCTGTTTTGCTCCTGATATCCCTCATGTAAATGTACAGTTTATAAGTCAGGGGCCAGAGTGACTCTTTTCACTAATTCAAGGCAAGCGTAAGTTTTCATAAGAAATTTAAAATCAAGTTTAGTTCTTCTCCAGCTCTCCTGGAGCCCTTCCAAGGCACTGGAAGGGGCTCTGAGATCTCCCTGGAGCCTTTTCCAGGTGAACCCCAGCTCTCCCAGCCTGGATCTGTAGGAGAGGTGCATCACTGGGTGTTTCTTAGAATGGCTTTATAAAATTCATTAGTTATTTTGTTGTCCTTAGGGGGTTTAATACCTTTAATTTGGAAGCTGGTAATTACATCAGCCTATAGATTAGGGAGCTGTCTTTGCAACCTTTGTAACCACCAAGAAGATGGGGCTTCTTTGGGAGTTTTTCTCAATTATCCCAGAAAGGTGAACTCTGTGGGACAGAGGGACAAAATGAGGCCTGGCCCAGTGACCAGCTGAGTTCCCCCTGGGGGAGTGCCCACTATACCACAGCCAGGGCCTTTCCCAAATGCTCCAATCTGACCACAAAATAAAAAATAATCCCTTCCCAGTCAGGCTTCCAGGAAGCTTGGGGCAGCAGGATCACAGGGCTGGGCTGAGTCCCAGGTTTTGGAGGTGCAAATAAACCCAAATTCTTTCCATGGGCTTCCTGGCTTTCACATTCCCATTTCCACTTCACATTCCCATTTCCATGCTCCCTACACGGAGCTCTCTGGAGGAAACGTGGTTGGGGTGATGCTGCCATTCCTCCTTGCTTCCCTCCCTTAACAAACTGGATTCATTTTAAACGGGACTCGGGGTGGTTAAACAGCTAAGTTCACACTTCTCTATTTTCAGGAGCTTTTTCCCAAAACTGCAGACTTTCTTGTTCAATATGAGCACAGCTCACAGGCCTTAAATCTACTGCAGGGACCATGAAAGTTTGTTAAATGCATCAGAGCTTCACCACAAAGCCATCAGGCCGTTCCTGTTTTTCTGGCTGAAGCGAGAGAAAATATTTCTGCAGAATTTGAACGGCAGTAGGGTTTTTATTTTCATTTTCTCTTTTCGAGGCGTGGGTATGTGTTTTGGGGAGTGATCTGCGTAATTTTTTGTATTTAGTTTATCTTGGTTACGGTGGAGGAAGTTTGCAGTTCATGGGAATCCCAGGCTGAGTGAGCAAAGGCTGGGAATTGTCTGGTTACAGAGCTGCGTGAGGCTGGAATCTGTCGTGCAGAAAAAGACATGGAACGTCATAAACTCCAGCCTGGATTATTATTCCAGTCCACTAAGCTATTGCTCTCAAGACTCAGCAGTAATGAACCCATAATGTGTGGTTTTGGTTTATTAAAAATGTATGTGACTTTTTGAACTTTTAAATAACACGCACACACGCTAGACAAGTCTTTGCTGTGCTATCACAATCTGGCCTCGTTGAGCTATTTATTGTTTGTCTGGCTGTGAATATGCTCTTTATGTGTGTTTAGTTCTTTCATGTTCCTTTTAAAGGAGCTCCCACTCAGAAGCTCACAAAGCACAGACATCAGTGGTTTAAAAGAATGACTGTCTGTCCCTGCAGTGCTTCCTTCCAGAAAAACTGAGAGTAATTATACATACAGCTCCTGTGGAATGAAAATTGGGCACTTGATATTTAATAAACAGAGATTTGCTTATCATATAAGAAGTAGGAGACTGCTCAATGTTTTCATTTTTACTCCTAAGATGCCAGAGATATGGAGTTAGGGGTTTTTTAATACAGTTTTTATCTAGACTGTGAAATGTCCTATTAAAATGTTCATTAATGTTTCTCTTCTGGAGACCCATTGGATAAACATGAGCAAATGTTTAGTTTTGTCTGTTTTTACAAGTGACTTTGATCATTTCACCATTCCTGCAGTTTTCCACTGAGCTAACTTTGTATCAGTCAAATTTCTTTCGAATTACAGAATTCTTTTCAAGGAAACATGCAAGGCCTTCTTTTGTCTGTTGATTGTGTGAAGAATTGGAGGGAGAATAGGGCACTGATGAAACAAAAAAAAAAGCATTCTTGGGCCAGGTAGATTTATTATTCGTATTTCTCATAAAAATCTAACCAAACTTTTTGAGTGGCCAGATGGTGTGGGGCAGGCAGAAGAGCCACTTGGCCACCTCCACTCTGACAAAACCACAAATAATTGAAGATGATGGGAAGCAAGCTGGGACCAGTTCAATGCTAAGAGCACATGCTTGGACAAGGTTATTTTTTCACTTCTGTTCCCATTTTACACACCAGGATTTGTCAGCAGGATGGGGAGATCTGGTTTGTTCTTAAATATGATGTCACCAAACCCAATGTGAATAAAAATGTATTTCACTGCCAGACTTTGGGGGGAAATTGATGAATGGAAAACGAAAATCTCGTGGCTGGCTGAGGAGCTGGCTGTCCTTAGCCATTCCAAACAAGTAGAATTACTGCATTTTCTCTGTAAATCTTAATTGTTTGATCCTTGTTCTGTGCCTCTTGCAGTGTCATCTGATGAATGCCATGAATTAAATATAGTACATTCATTTAAACCACCCACAAATAGTCCTTCCTCCCTATCTCAGCCTAGCCAGCTTTAAAAATAAGTGCTATGTGCTTTTATTTACCACATCCTGCACCGCATGACACTTCCAAGGATGGAACCAAGGAGAGAACATAGCAGTGCTGTTCCATGATTGGAAATTAGATTACAGATTAGAAAGCCCAGAGGGACCGCTCTGACCAGATAAAAGAGTCCCCTGGAGGCCATAAGACTGTTTTAATTGGGGCCAATCTAGAAAGAAACATCCAATCTTGGCATAAACACTTTCAGTGATGGATGAGCCAAAGGATGCTTGGTACGTTTTAGTGGGGATTGCTCTGGCTTGTGATTTTTTGGCTTTTGGGAAGGGCAAGAGGTCTTCCATTCCTTGCCTTTGATAGATTTATCTCTCCCTTTAAATCCTGCCTTGAGAGAAGCCTAGATTTAGCTGGCCAGTAGGTCTTGCTAGGCTTGTGGAGTGAAAAGTCCTCTATCAAATGTTTGCTTCCCAGACTTATGCAATCCCTTTGGGATTAAGTTGTTCCTTGGCCTTCTCTGCGTGGGCTGGACAGAGCACAGTCTGTGAGCTTTTCATCTGCAGGCGTGGTTTCCAAAACTCTTCACGTGTCCCGTCCAGGGCTCCTTGCACTGCGTTTCTTTCACTGGCTAAACCCAGATTTAAATCATATGAAGCTGTACTTTATCTGTCTGCTCTTCCTGTCATATTATACCTGCTGTCCTGCACATTCCTGATGGTTCTCAGGTGGGGAGGACTGAGTACAAAAAGAAGTTTTGTAGTGGGGTCATTTGCAGAAATTAAGGGGAGACTTGTGCCTGTGTTGTACACTGGAAATAAAAACACAAAGAAAGCACCATCTGTTTGAAGAACCTTCAGCCTCTTCCTCCTCACAGCAGGCTCCTGGCACAGCCAGCATTCCTTAAACCTGGAGGCAGAAGCCCCCTTTGCTCCCTCCTCCCCTGCAGTTTGCAGTGACACTGAGGATGTGGCCGGAATCCCTGGCCTGGCCCTGCAGGATCTTCCCACAGTTTCCCCAGGGACGGGCAAGTTCTTTTGCAATTAACATAATTGACTGGGAAAGAATCCTGTTTGCCTCGGGATAAGGAACTGTGGGATTAAACCTAGCCACATGGTGCACAGGCTGGAATGGAGGCTGCTGAGGGATGGGAGGCTCTGTTTTCTGGGAACATTCCTGCTTGGAATAGGCGCCCTCGATGCGTTTTACACACAGATTCTGAATTTCTTGGATAGAAGGATGCTGAGGTGGTTTTTACATTTACCAGACTCTCTCAGTCTTGACCCGTTTTAGCAGTGTATAACAAATTCTTGTCGTAAAGCAGCATCTTTCTAAGAGCCTCCATATTTTTTTTTTCCTAATGAGCAGGTGATTCTCCGACTTACTTTGGGTAAAACTTGGGCTTTGAAGCTGTGGGCAAAACTGACTTTGGTGAGGCCAGGATTTTTAAATGATAATTATGAAATATTGCTGACATGGGATCTTAATTCTTCACGATCTGTGCCACAGATTTGAGCTAAAGCTGCATTAAATCTCAGAGCTTAAAAGTTGGGTTTAAAGATCCCTTTTTAACTTTCCAGCCAGCAGCGGTTCCGTGGTGGTGTGGGAGGTGTGTGCTCGTTGGGGGTTTCACAGCTCTGCTGGGGTCACTGGGTGCTGTTCCAGCGGGATTTTCCAGTGATCCCATTCCCAGGGTGTCTCTGGAAAGGGTGGGATGGGAGGAAAGCCCTCCATGCCCAGGTCAGTGGGTGCCTGGTGTGCTCTGCAGAGCCCATTTGTTGTGTAAGCAGCTCCACTGTTGTGGCGCCTACTTTAATTAAGGCTCTGACAGTATTTCCATAATAAACCATATTTTAAAAGGGTTTATTACTCAACTGTAAAATCTGCTGCGGGCTGGGGCTTGGACTAGGAAGGATTCATTCTTTAAGTGTTTTCTGAACTTAAAAAGCTATTTTTTAAAAAGTATGGCTGCATAGAAATCTTTGATCATATAGATGAAATCTTTATTTATAAAAAGAAGAGTTTGCAGTCCTATAAACAATGCCTGTTGAAGTGGCTGATGTTGAGTGCCTTGCTTAGGGTATTTTTACCCATGAAATACCCATTATGGTCACTCTGTAATTTGATGTAATTTGAATACTGATGTATCTTATTGTCTGTGTGATGAAAAGTAAAAGGCTTCACTTAGGGCTGGGGCTTTAGTGCTTGATGGATTTCAAACAGCAGAAGGGAGAATTCCTGCCTGTTAATAACCTTCCTGTAAATCAGAACAAGTGTAGGAAGGGACAGTGTGTTAATGCCAAGCAAAATTGCAACTTCTCCACATGTTTAGGATACACTTGTCCTGCTGTGCTCCGTTTTCAGCCAAAGGCCAAAGTCAGAATAACATCTTTAAATGAGGGAAGTGCATTATGTATGAACTAACAGAGCAGACCAGGACATGATTTTTGGAAAGAATTTTTTTTTCCAGATAACTGGACAGATTTTCCTCATTTTGTTGTGTTGTTCTGGTTTTCTTTTTGCTTGTTCTGGGTTTTTTTCTGGCTTCTGGTTAGTCAGGTGAGAAAATCCCTGCAGTGTCCTGCAGAAGGGGCTGAGCTGTAATTGATTTTCCCTTCAGTAACTGGTTGTTCAGAGATTTCTGTAGGACCAGAACCTGTGCCAGTAGGATTTCGTCAGAATGCTCTGAAACACAACAAGGTTTCCCTGGTGCTTTTATTCCTCTAGAAGTTGTTTCCTATTTTGGGTTGGCTATTTAAGTTGAAAAGCTCTGCTGTTACTTACTCTGAATGTGATAACATTTAGCTGCTTATTCTGGATTATATTTAGACATACACAACTTGATCCAGGGAAGAGACCTAATACCCTGGAAGCCTGGACCACTCACTTAATGGGTTTCTGTTGCCTTTGTGACAAGCCCAAGTTCCACAGAATGAAGGGATTTGTCAAAAATAAGTAGTTTCCAATCCTACTGATTGAGAGTGGGGCTGCAAGAGCTTTTTCTTCTGGCAGTTTTTGTCTGAGAACTTTGATAACATCGTATTCAAAACTAGAAATACTCTTTTTACAGCTATCATGATAGCATTTTTCATGTGGTTACAGTGGTATCAGTTTTATTCTGCAGCATCTGGGGGATTTTGGTTTTGGTTTGTTTTGTTTGGGTTTTTTTAATCCAGAGTTCAAGAGTCACCTTAAATTCTGAGCTGCTTTGACCATGTCTGGAAAATTAAATATTCTATTTTCCATGCTAGTGAGAGAAGTTGAAAGAAATTAAAAAAAAAAAAAAATCAGAAGGCAAACATGCTTAGTTTCAAAGCCTGACCTGGGAGCTGGAGAACCTGAAATTTGATGATCATGAAATGGTTTGGATTGGAAGGGACCTTAAAGCCCACCCAGTGCCACCCCTGCCATGTCAGGAACACCTTCCAGTGTCCCAGGCTGCTCCCAGCCCCAGTGTCCAGCCTGGCCTTGGGCACTGCCAGGGATCCAGGGACAGCCACAGCTGCTCTGGGCACCCTGTGCCAGGGCCTGCCCACCCTGCCAGGGAACAATTCCTGCCCAATATCCCATCCAGCCCTGCCCTCTGGCACTGGGAAGCCATTCCCTGTGTCCTGTCCCTCCATCCCTTGTCCCCAGATCCTCTCCATGTGTCCTGCAGCTCCTTCAAGCACTGGAAGGCCACAGCTGGGTCATTCCAAAGCTTCTCCTCTCCAGGCTGAACAATCCCAGCTCTCCCAGCCTTTCCTCCAGCAGAGCTGCTCCATCCCCCTGATCAATTTGGTGCCTCCCCTGGGCTCTCTGCAGCAGCTCCATGTGCTGCTGATGTAACAAAATCATCACAGAATCACTGAGGTTGGACAAGGCCTCTGAGATGATCCAGCCCAGCCCTTGGACTCAGCACTGCCCAGTCCAGCACTGCCCCTCATCCCAATGTTCTGTGGCTTCCCGGGGGAACAGGGAGGTGATCAGTTCTGCTGTGTCCCAGCGCTGACATTCAGCTCTCCTGCAGCAGATGGCAGTGCTCCCAGTGCTCCCAGTGCTCCTCCCAGTGCTCCCAGTGCCTCCAGCTCTCCCTGCCTGGCTCCTGTCCTGGCCTCAGCCCCTTGCCCGGCCGTCAGGGCTGTGGCTTTGTCTGTGTGTACATCAGGGATGGAGCACTGTGTTTCCTGTTCCAGACTTTGCCCTAGGAATTGCTGACAGAGGGTCAGGGAGTGTCACTGATCCACCTTAGATACAGGGCTGTAATTGGGGAAGTTGTGTTTGGATCTGGGCTCACATCCAGGCTGGTGCAGGAGGGGGAAGGGAAGGAGGGTGCTTCTACTTCCTAATATCTAAACTGCTTCCTAATATCTAATCTAAACCTAATACCTGCTTTTAACCTCCCCTTCTTCACTTTAGGCCATTCCCCCTTGTCGTGTCACTCCATACCCATAGGAAAAGTCCTTTTCCAGCTGTCTTGGAGCCCCTCTAGGCTGCTGATATGACAGGAGAGACTTTACATGGGTCTCACCAATTGTTTAAAGTTTGAAAGATCATTGAATCAGTGTCTTTTCACTGACCTGTCACAGGCCATCCCTTCCTTCACATTCTGTGTTGAGCCTGGTCTCTCAGGTGACAATGAAGCACACACAGTAGGTTCCCCTCCAGCACTTCAGCAGAGAAATTCCTTCTTTGAGATGGTTGAGATGGTTTGCAGAAACCATCAAAGATGGAACACCTGTTAGTTAACCACCTTCTTTTGAAAACTTTTCTTTCCAGTTGTTGCCTCTTGAAGTGTTTTTCTGGGGCTGGCTGATCCTCTTGGAGGCAGGGATTCTCTGTCTAGAGGAGTGCTTAGCCTCCTTAGTTACCCCATCTCCCGGACATCTTTTTCCTCCAGCTCCTTTTTAAGGTCAGAATTTGTTACTTCAGGATGCATCTGATGAGTATTGTGCAGAAGTTTAAGCTCTCCTCCTCCTTGCTACTTCAGCTTCCTGCATGGAAGGTGCAGATTGTGCAGGGCTGCCCACCAGGAAGACTGTGTGCCATTAGCAAGTTTCCATTGCCTTTTACTTTCTAGCAATCAAATTGTTTGTACACTTTTAAACTTATTACCAATCTCTGCAGGAACCCACTGAAAATACCCACTGGCAGCTCCTCACCCTCCTGATTTCATAGGATCAGGCAATCACAGAATGGTTTAGGTTGGAAAGGACCTTAAAAATCATCCCACTCCAACCCCCTGCCATGGGGCACCTTCCATGAGACCTGGTTGCTCCAAGCCCTGTCTGAGCTGGCCTTGAAAATTCCTGCTTTTTTTTTTTTTTTTTTTTCCTATTTCTGGTGTATTTTAGCATCTGTCATCTCCTGAATAATTTTTCAGGTTGGGCTGTGTATCATCTAAGCCTCTCCTGAAAAGGTGGAATGAGCTCCGAGCTTGCTTAGGGCTGCTGGTGGTTCTGAGCACTCAGTTACAGAATGTAATAACTTTTAAAGGTACTTTTGGTAGAGAGATCTGTTATGGTTCTGCAGTTCAGAAGAGTAAATAAACCACACAGAGCATATCTGGGAGGAGAACAGCAGTTCCCTGGATGATTCTTTTCAGCAGTTGCAGTGGAAATCTTTAAAGAGACTTTCAGACATTTAGCACCGGCCAAGGCAACTCTAATTCTTAAACCGCGTAATCGAAAATAAAATACCCTGCCAATTCAGTAAAAGGATTCATCCCATTGTTTCTCCTAAGTTTAGGGAGACAGAACATCTGGCATGGGAATGCACAGAAGTCGGTCTCAGTTGTGAGCCTTCCTTCTGGACTGCCTCTCTCTGAAAACCTCAGTTCCATGTTTTCCTCGTTTTGTTCAGGTTTCTCTTGATTCGTCTTTCACTTGCTTTTTGAAAACTGGTTTTCCCTAAACGTTTTTTCTTTGTAAATCTGTTACCTCTGCTCTATTTTCTGTTGTCTTTTTCTCCTGTCTTACTGCCTTGTATTTAATGTTATTTTTCCTCTGTACATACTGCCTTGATTCTCATCTACTCCTTTGCTCATTTTCCTGCTCCTTTATTCAGTCCCAGTTTCTTCCCTTTTCTCTCCTGCCTATCCCTTTGTATCCACTTCAGATTCTTCTGTTTGCAGTGCTGGAGCACATCAGAAATTATGTTTTCCCCTCTCCCTTGCCCTTTTAGTTACTGAAATATGCACATAAGAGTCCAAATGGGCTTCTAAAAATAGTAAAAGGATAAAACTGTTTGTTTCAGCTTTTCAGTCTTTACTTTATTAGAACTTCTGCAAGGAAAGGCACAGAAAGTCTAGAACTAATTCAGCTGCAGGCAACAAGAAGACAAAAAAGCAGAATAAAACCCAGAAGGAAATATGGCCACAACTTCATTGATTAAAAACCACCCAGAATAAAACAAAAGCCCCAAATCTCACGTGTGCTGTCTATGGATAGTGTCAGTGTGGCATGTGTAATCCTAAGAGGCATTTTATATCCTGGGTCTCTTTATTTCTGTGAGGAGGTTTATTGTGTTTGTCACAGTTCTGGTGGTTCATATTAAACCCAGCAGAATTTGGTGTGGGTTTAAAACAGGAATGGTTTGCCAGGATCATTTTTAGACAAGATAAGAGAGTCACATAAATTGTAAAATATCTGATGGATGAGAATTTCTTCCTGCAGGAAACGTCTGTCCAGTTGTGAAGTCCTGGCATTTTCCATTGTCCAATAGCTTCTTCTGCCCCAGCAAGAGGATTTGCTTTATAAGACTGCTTAGATAATTCTCAGATGAAAGTAAATGGATTTGATTTTTTATCATCATCCTGTACACAATATTATGGATGTTGAACTTTAAATTCCATCCAAATTTGGATCTGTAGATGTTTGTGACGTGATTATAAAGATCCCCAGCCCTGTGATGCTCCAGTGTTATACAGCTTTATCTCAGGATGAGGATTCCTGAAACTGTGTGTCCCAGATTCTCCTGAACTAATTATTACAGTGCCGAAACCTTCTAAAAATAAACTTTCTCATTAGGTACTAGGTTTTATAACAACTTTTCAGAAAAGTTGTATTTTCCTCTTGAAAGAATAAACTTTTACTGCTTTATGTCCTTGCCCATAATCCCCTGAAGTACTGGTGAGGCAGACAGGCACATTTACTGGCTGCTTTTAAAAAGTGCTTGGGGTGAATAAAGGCTGAGCTAGGGAGCTATTGGACATGATTGGGCAGAAGATGATAATCAGAAAGCTTCTAGTGCTGGCTCAGTGGAGTTTTTTGTTTGCACAGGCACAGTTGTGGTGGATTGTATTAAACAAATTTCTTTTTCCTCTGGTGATGAGGAGGGAAGTGAGTGTCTTTGCCTTGTGTCACCTCTCTGAGCACCTCTCTACCTTATCCCCTGCTTTATTCCCTTTAAACCTAATACACATCCCTCCTGCTTCTCTTACAGGTATTGACAAACCAGGCACAGTTCTCTTGGCCGTGTCTTAGAGGGATGAGAACTTACCCTCTGAAATAATTTGTATGCCTTTGGAAGCATCTCCTTGAAAGCCTCATTGGGAGTTTAAATTACATTTAAATGGATTCAGTGCTTCAGCTCGTGATGGGAAGATTTCTCCCAACAGTAGAAAATCACAGACTTCCTCCAAATATAATTTAGTCTTTTTTTTTCTTTTTTTCTTTTTTTTTTTTTTTTTTTGCAAATATTTGTGTGTGATTTGTCATGAATTTTCTAGCACCACTGACATGCCTCTGTGCCAGTGCCTTTCCTCCCATTCTTGCTGGTAACTTTGTCATCCTGATCCTTTTGCCTTTTAGTCAGGGGTCACATTCCGGAGCAGGGGGTGACATGAACAGTAGGATTTGATATTTTGTGAGTTTTCAGCTCACCCATCCAAGGGAGAGCACAGAACTTTATCAGATGGGGAAAAAACATCTTCTTGCTCTAACTGTTCTCCTGAGGGGCTTCAGGATTGTCATAGAATCATAGAACATTAAGAAGCTGGAAGGGACCTTGAAACTCATCCTATTCCACCCCTGCCATGGGCAGGGACACCTCCCACTATCCCAGGCTGCTCCAGCCCCGGTGTTCAGCCTGGCCTTGGGCACTGCCAGGGATCCAGGGGCAGCCACAGCTGCTCTGGGCACCCTGTGCCAGGGCCTGCCCACCCTGCCAGGGAACAATTCCTTCCCAGTATCCCATCTATCCCTGACCCCTGGCACTGGGAAGCCATTCCCTGTCTCCTGACCCTTGGAAAGAATCTCTCTCCGTGTTTTTTCTTGGCTCCTTCAGGTTCTGAAAGGCCACAGTGAGGTCACCCTGAAGCTTCTCTTCTCCAGGCTGAACAATCCCAATTCTCTCAGCCTTTTAGACTGCCTTCAAACCCCTTTTCTCTTTGGGGTTTGTTCTGTGCCGCTTTTTTTTTTTCCTTCTTTGCTTTCATACTGGTCCATGCTTTCCTGTGGTGGAAGCAGGATAGATTGGGTAGCTGATAAGGTATTTCCTGTAAGGAATCATCTCCATAAGAATGATTATTCTTTGCAGATTTAATGAAAAAAACTGTACTGGATTATATTTTTGTTTATACCATCATGGCTTGCATCTCTTAGAGAAGTCAAGTGTCTAACTTCAAGGTATTGCAGAATACCCTCAGCATGCACTGAGGTTCTGGTTAGGAGAGAGTGGAAATGAGCAGAGTTGGTAGAGGACACATCTGAGGATGGTAAAATACAGAGGCAACTTCAGGCTAAACCCCTGGAACGAAAAGAAGCAGCCTGGAAGCATTTAAGCTAAATTGTGTGACAGATAGAAACTCAGAGTGATTAATAATATCAAGAAAGGGAGGCTGTTTATGATGAATTGAGAAAACAAAGCTTAACGCTGAGAATCAGCAGTAGAATAGACATCCAGAAATTCCCTACAGATGTGTAAGGTCATTTAGTTCCCCAGCAAACATTTTTCTTAACTAAGCAAAGCAGCAGACAGATCCTTCAGTATTTCACACAGTCTTTCCTTACCAGTAGAAACCATATGGGAACCATAGCTGGACTGTCAGGGAGGAGGGGATGGCAGCAAACCCCTTCTTGGCTGTGTCTCCCACCTCAGCTCTGCTGTTCAGGGAGGAGTGTGATGGATAATTCCCATGCCACCAGGAGGAAGAACGTTATAATTTGGTTTTAACACCTGTGCCTTGGGAAGGTGAGGGTGCTGCAGGTCAGTGTGGGAGCAAAGGAAAGATCAGAAGCTCCTGCTCAGGTTCCTCCTGTTTGTGCACGCCCTGATGCTGCTGGAGGCCACCCTGGTGTGCCTGCAGCCCCAGCAGTGCGTGCTCTGGTGCATGCAGCATTCCAGAGATCCAGAGGTGCCCCTGGGGTGGATGGCCAGAGGCACAGAGTGACTTTTTGTCACAGTGGCCTGGGATTCCTCAGCCTGGAAGAGACAGCTGCGTTGTGTTAGGAGTGTAAAGCTCTCTTCCAGCACAGGCACTGGAAAACCCAGGAAGGCTGTTTGGAGTGACTCAGAAAGTTTCAAAAAGCAGAGGTCTGAGTAGAGGTAATACTGGAACTTACTAGTCTGGCCTGAATGGGGGGAAAAATCCCCTAAAAGTCACCCCAAGGGGGTTCTCTTCAAAGTTGAATGCAATTTCTTTGACTTTTTATGTGCACAGCTCTACCCTGTGTTCCTTCCTTCTGCAACCTCTTGGTAATGAACCAGATGCACTTTAAAAAGAGAAGAAAATATGTTAATATCTTGTCTTAAGTGGAAATTTCCAGAGGCCCGCTGAATCCTTCCTCAATAATTAATGCCTGGAAGCATTTTCCTCCAGTTCTTATTTAAAGGGAAATAGCTTTGGTGTCTGATATTGTGAAGCTGCATTGCGCTGCCTGGTATTGCTTTGACAGAAGCTGGGAAGCAGGGAAGTGTTTCCAGGAGTCTGTCTTTACTGTGACCCTGTGGGAGAATCCCAGTTGCTGTGTCCCAGCCCTACAGGCCGTTAGGGTCTTCCACCAGGAGCTGCAGCCCAGAAACCACAAGCATCAGGCAGATCTAATTCAATTTATTTATGTGTTTCTTCTGCCCAAGTCACAGCACGGAGCAATAATCCAACCTCTTGCTTCGCTGCCTTGAAAAGCTTTTAATGCTATTTCAGCAACTGGTCTAATATTTAAAGAAAATAAATCCTCTTGGCTTTATTATTCAGCTCAATGCTGTGTACAGTAGGTGAATAAGTTATTTGCTAAACGTTTTATGATGGTGATTATGTAAGCAATGAGCTTTTACATTTTGGCACCAGAGAGTACCAGAACTGTGTGTAGTACTTTCTGACTTGATGTAGGAAGGAAGCTTGATTTGCAAATTAATCCAGTTTCATCTTCCTGCTGTGCCATGTCATTACAGAGGACTTAGGAGAGCTTCCTTCCTACATCAAGTTACAGAGTAACTTCTGGAAATTAATTTGCAAATTAATCTGGGGGAAATGTGACAATGAGCTTTATTTTTTATAGCCAAACTTTCCCAAGTCTCTTACCTCAAAGGTAAGGTCTTTAATCTATGTAGAGATCCCTGAATAAATCAGATTTTCTCGAAGATGTCTTCAGTTTCTCTCAACATCAGTGCCAGCCACAGAAACTAGTGGGCTCTGTGAGAATAACACACTAAAAATGTGGCTTGGTATGGAAGCTGATTTTGCAGTCCTGCTGATCAGAGTGATATAATGGCCTGCCATATGTATAATCTACATCCTCTCCTAAATGCTTACAAAGCAGGAACTGCAGTGTGCACGTGCATTTTATTTTTATTTGGACTTTATTGACTAATTTCTCAGGGTTCTTTCTAAGTGAATCTAATTTTCCAGGCATGTCCAAAATCTTCTGGAAAATTCTGGGGGTCTTAGTTTCTTCCTTGCTGGAAGGAGTTACTCTGTACTGATGGCTCCACAGCCAAACAAAACTGTAAGAAATTTCCCAGCTGAAATGTGGGCATTTTGAACCATGACAGGCCTGGCTTTTTTCCCCAGGCAGGTTGTGCTGTAACCACAGGAAGGGTTTGGATGGTGAAAAACACTCAGTTATTGTCTTCTCCTTTAGTTTTACTTGCTTATAAATGTCACATCCTGTTCTTCCCAGGGTGGATGCTTAGCAGAGGTTTGTATTTTCAACTGTCATTAATTTTGGATCAAAACCATGGATGCAATAACCCACAAGGAGCTGCATTTCCTTGCTGTGGTGTGTGGGCATTGCAAGACCAGATTTTGGGTTGAGGGTCAGCCTCTGCCCTCACAGCTCAGTCCTCCAAATAGGCAGGCTGAAAAGTTATTTTGTTCATCAATACAAATACAAGGAAGTGTGAATCTAATGTCAGCATGTGCCTTAAACCCACCTGAGAGTGAGCATGCTGGCTGAGGAGAACAGTGTGGGGCTCCTTGGCTGTGTGTAATGCAGGGTAAAAATAAACTGTGGAATTGGGGATGGAGGATGGTGGTCTGCCAAATTTAAAAATTGAATTGTCTGTTAAAAGTAACAAAAATGTTATTGCTTTGGATCAGAGTTACTTGTTTGTTGTTGTTTTTTTTTTTTTTTAAAGTGTGGGTTGAGCATTGAAGTGTTTGGCAAAGATGCCATGGAGCATCTCCCCTGATTCCTCATCCTTCCTCTTTTCTGCCCTTCCTCCAGGAGACAGGAGTGGGTGGCTCTCAGCCCTTGTGCCAGCTTTGCCCCCTCTTCTAGAAAAGGTGCATTTCCATTTCTCTGGTGGTTCAAAAGTTGACTTGAACTTGTGTGGTTGTGCAGGAGACTAATGGAAATGTTTCTTGTGAAAATGCAAGGGTTTAGTTCAATACAGAGTGAAATACTGAGGCCAAGGAGCAGTGGCCATAAACTTAAACAGAGGCAGAACTTCTTTCCATGAGGTGGCCGAGCACTGGAGCAGCTGCCCAGGGAGGGTGTGGAGTCTCTCCCTCTCTGGATTCATTCCAGGCTCACCTGGAAGTGCTCCTGTGTCCCCTGCTCCAGGTGACCCTGTCTTGACTGTGGGTTGGACTGGATGATCTCCAGAGGTCCCTTCAACCCCAACTCTCCTGTGATTCTGTGAATTCCTAATAATCTCATCAAGAGCAGCTGATGGACAGTTACCCAAGCTTAGTTCTCAAACCCAGAAGCTTCATAAAAAACTTGCTTGTGCTGCCTTTTTCTCCCCCAGCATCTCTCTTCCACTTCACCATCTACATTTCTAAATGTGCCTTTCCTTCATGTGCCACAGACTTCAGATAATGAAGCTTTGGGCTGATTGAGCCAGGGCTGCAGTGATTTGAAGTAGATTTGAAGTCGAATAAGGTAGTTATTTAAAACTACCCTCACACAGAGGTGAGGGATGTGTTGGATCCGAGCAGGATTATTCCAGCAGTGGGAAGGGTATCACAACAATAAATGTGTTTGGTGACCATTTCAGTGCAGAAACAGCCATGGCTGTGTCCACAGTTAAACTGCCTTTTTAAAAAAAAAAACAAAAAAACCAACAAACTTCTGAGCTGTTTGATAAGGAAGCTGGACTTAAACTCGAGGCCTTTCTCATAACCTCTGCTCCCTCCCACGCAAAGCAGCAGCAGGAACAGGCTGCTTCTTGAGGCGGCCAGCGCGGTGGCAGAGGGCCAGTGGCATGGTCACTGTGGCCTGCAAGGCTGTCCTTTGTCCCCAGGCAGCTGGGGAGCTCAGGGCAGCAGCTCCTGACTCCGGAGAGCAGTGGGAGAGGTCTCTGCCAGCCTGCTGGGGAAGGAGAGGTGGCCACCTGAGGAGGCTCTGTTGTGTGAAGGTGGTGATAAAGTGCCCAACCTAAGTCACCTCCCGAGCAGAGCTGTGGCAGCTGTGACAATCAACTGTCCCTGCAGGTATTATCTCAGCTGCCCATTCTGCTGGGTGAATCTCTTGAGATCCCTAAACTTGATACCTGAGCTGAAAATATCTTTGTAGCCGTTTTACCACAGTTTCCTTTTTAGCTTTTAGTGGTCACTGGGCACTTACAGATGCCCTGTCAGCAGAGTGGTACGTGTGGATTTGCTGCAAGTAAAATCTTAAGCAAAGCAGTTCTGAGGAAATCACAAAACTTTAGTCAGTGGTGGGGTTTTTGAGGGCATAGCTGTGAGAGAGGCAAGTGGTCACTGAAATAAAGGATGAGAAAAAATGAAGAAGGTGGAGGATTCCGGGTTTCTGCAGGGTGGCTGGGCAGTGACAGTCACAAAGTTCAAGCCAGGCTCTATTACTATTCCCATCAAAATGGAATTATTAGAATAAGAAATTTACAGTGAAAGAAGTTAAGACAAAAACGAGCAACCTTCTCCTGAAGTAAAAGTCTAGCATCCTCATATTTTGCTGTTTTAATAGCACTTTCATTCCTTAAAAGTACTGCCAAAGGGTTTGGGGTTTATTTTCCTTACTGCTTTGGTGGCTGATCATGTCTGTTTAGCTCTAGATTTACAGTCACCTTGGCAATACCTTAATTAGTAATTTCAAACCTACTAGGCAGTAGCTGCTGTGCACTAAAGCAGAAGATAGTTCTGGCTGTTTGTTACCTTTCTTTGGAGCTGCTGATTGTCAGGATGCAAAATCCCCTCTGCCACTCGGCAGGACTGGCTGGTGAAACAAAATGAGGGTTTTCCCTCTCATCCCTGGAAGTCTTTCAAACCAGGACCTTGGTTCTTTGCCTAAGTTTGCCCACACGCCCCTGGGGTCATGCAAGAGCTGGATCCAGGCATCCCAGCTGAGCTCTGACGTCATGTGGTGACTTCATGGGGAGATGAGTCTCCACGAGATTTTAGCAGTCCTGAATTAGCAATAGTGAAACTTGCCAAAACAAGTGTTGTTTTAGAGACATCTCACATCATAGCATCTGTTTTTCCCTGCAGTCCTGACGTGGTTTCTCCCTGCCCCCAGCAGCCTGAGTCCTGCTCTGAGCCATTGTGGCTCTCACCCCTCTCTGCCTGCCCAAAAGTGCAGTTGGGAGCCCAGCCCTTGCAGGAGCCTCTGACAGCTGCCACAAGCTGGTGGGGAGGGATCCAGGTGTGCACTCTCTGCAGGGTAGGGTGTCTTCAGACTGCCAGAGGGCAGGGCTGGATGGGATATTGGGCAGGAATTGTGCCCTGGGAGGGTGGGCAGGCCCTGGCACAGGGTGCTCAGAGCAGCTGTGGCTGCCCCTGGATCCCTGGCAGTGCCCAAGGCCAGGGCTTGGAGCAGCCTGGGACAGTGGAAGGTGTACCTGCCCATGGCAGGGGGGAATAGATGATTTTAAGGTCCCTTCCAACCCAAACCAGTCTGTGATTCCATGATATTGCAATCTCCTCCTGCACTTTCTGGCAAAAGATTAAAAGTCCAGGATTAAACCTTGATCACCCCAGTCGGTTCCTGGCCGTTGGAGCAGCTGGGTTTATTTTTGCCTCCCTGGCTCTGTGGTGGGAGGCTGGGCTCCCTCCTGCATGCCTGGGTGGCGTGGTGCCCGTGCTCCCAGCCTGCCAGCTCCAGCCTTGGCTCTCCTCTGTCCTGCTGGCTCTAATGGAATCTCTGGGTCCTCTCCTTCCCACAATACGAGTGAGGCAGCGAGGTGACATTAAAGCCCTGGAACAGCAGATAAAAGGCCCTGGCTGTATTTATTGAGTGTTACAGATAAGTAATCCACTCTGCTGTCAGTGTCTGCAGAAACAGCAAATAAAGTATACATGCCCCTTGCTTTGATGTGATGAAATCTCCAGAGGACACTCACTTCAGTGGTGCTCGCAGTGCAGCTGTAGCTGAATCTTGCAGTGGAAAATACAAGATTTTCATGTCTTCATGCATTGCTTTAAAAATATCACTATGGCTGTATGCTGGGCAATTCTGTGTTCTGAAAGCTAGGGTTGTTTTGGTTTCTTTTTTTTCCAAAATGTTATTAAAATCATCTTAACCGTTTTTGTTGGAAGGGGAAAAATTAATAGTTATTTTGTGGTTTCGTATGCAGCGTTAAAACAACAGTCTGGTTTTCATTTAAACCAATAAAAGTATGGAAATTCAAAATGAAGGTTCCCTCCATGTCCTTAGATCAACTTGTTGGCCTTGCTGAAATACATAATGGATGGAGCAGGGAGAAAACCGCAATCTTACAACTATTAGCTTTGTTTTTGTGTGTAGCTCAGCTTTTTTTTCTTGTTGTTGCTGGATTTCAAATTTTACGTCACTTTCTTGCCTGTCTTCTCAAGCTATAAAAACTTCCTCGATTTGGTAAATGTGCAGCTGCTTAGAACCCAGTGAACCACAGACTTTTTTTTTTTTTTTTAAGAACATAAGAGCAGTAGTGAAGGAAATTAGTTAGCAAACACACATCCGTAATTGAATTCATGCACTTTCAAATTTTGGGGTATAAAGCTGACTGTTGGGGATGAGGGGTTTTAGTCAGTTCTGTGTGGTCAGAAAGAGACCAGAGGCGCAGCTGGGGCACAGAAAACCCCACCCAGCCCCAGGAGAGCAGCCCTGGGATGGGGCCCTGAGTGGTGTGGGATCCCTATCCCCAGAGATGCCCTCATGTGGTCCCAGTGCCTGAGGCAGCTGCCTTGAGCCTGGCCAGGGGTCCAGAGCCCTCCTGCTCGCAGCCTCCAGGTTCCCTCCCAGCTCTGGTTTAGCCTGGGACAGGGCAGGGCTGAGTCTGGAGGAACCTTTTTCACAGAAAGGGGTGCTCAGGCCTTGGCAGGGGCTGCCCTGGGAGCTTTGGAGTGCCCATGGCTGGAGGTGTCCAAGGAAGGCCTGGAGGTGGCACCGAGTGCTCTGGGCTGGGGACAAGGTGGGCATGGGGCACAGCTGGGACTCCATGGGCTGGGAGGGATTTTCCAGCCTCAGGGATCCTGGGATTGTGTGATTGTGTGAGCTCCTCAGTGTGTCTGGAGCTCACATCTCACCTGGTCAGCAGCCTGTCACTGTCCCCAAAACACCTGCAGGCACTGGGCCCTGCAACAGGCTCAGCCTGGCTGTGACTCCATCTCCTCAAGGCTTGGGAAAGTCACTTCTTCCCGAAGCTGTTCCTTCCCTGGCCACTGTGAACGAGCTGCCCTGGCTGTTTACAGACCTTTGATCTGGGAAGTCACAGCCTGGAGCTGCCTGCCTTTCCTCTTCTCCCCTCTCCTGCTCATCTGGACTCGTGTCCCTCCTTCCTGGGCAGCTTGTCACTGATTGTGGTGGATGTGGCATTGGTTTGTTCACTCAGCCAACATCCAACCCAATCTATCTGTTTCAGTGCCATGGCAGAGGCAAGTTGGGGTAGTAACAAACCTGCTGAAACCCTCGTTGCAGCTTTCCAGGGCAAAAAATCACTATTGCAGTTTTCTTCATATTGATGGGTAAATCTTTTTCCTCTATGTTTTTTCTTGGTGACAGTTTTAGCACTAGGTGCTAGCACAGTAAGTTGTCCAATACTGCACAGACCACCTTCAAGGCATGATGGAATGCCTTGCCAAGCCCAATCTCCACAAATTCCACAAAATCTCCTGCACTTCCCCAATCATTCCCCGGCCAGCCACCATGTGTAGGTGTCTGTTTACACCTGACAAAATCTCAGCTCGTCCTTGATCAGCTCTCTGCATCCATCCCAATGACCCCTAACACCTTCTGAAGCCTTGTAGCTTCAGAGACAGCTCCATGATGACATGGTAAGTCTCAAACAAGGTACTTGGCAGCCAGCTGGCCACCTCAACTTTGGCAGCACTGAGCATTGTGAAGGTTGTACCTGCTCAAGGACTCCCTGTGGTAAACCTGAAGCAAACTCCCACCCTGAGGAGCAGGGAAGCTCAGCTCCATGGGGAATTCACTTCACAGGCTGGAGGAGGTCTTTTCCTTTCCCCAAGGGAAAAGGAGTAGCTAGAGTAACCTGGACAAAGGGTAGTGTTTCAGATGGGATGTTACAACTTCATGTTTGTTTGCTTGTTTATAGGAATTTTATATTCTTTTGAAGCACAGTAAGAATGTGCAATCCATGGTGACTGTAAGAAGGGGCCTGGTGGGAATGGACATCTGGGAGCCCAGCTGGACACAGCTCCCTCCTGAGAGGGGATGGAGTGGAGGGAATTCTGTGTGAGATCTGTCCCCTCTGCTGTGTTTCATGTGTTTAGCAGCAGCTCTGTTCCCTGCCTGGGCTCCTGTGGTCTGCCAAGAGGAACTGGGACAGGCCCCAGGGAAGTGGCTCACGCTGCTGTTCCCGCTTGGAAAAGATCCCCAGGATGGTTCCCGGATGCTGGCACCACGTTAAGCTCATGCCTTGAGTGGGAGCTTGGCCCAGGGAACATTTCCAGCAGGGAGGGATGTGCAAGGTTCTCTCCTGCTGGCATCCTTTCCTCCAGGGCAGCCCTCCAGCCTGCCCCACAGCCCTGCTTAATGCCCTGCCTTCCCCTGCAAGCCACACCAGAAATCCCCCTGTCCTGAGGGCTGCAGTAGCTGGAGGGAAGCTGTGGGAGAGGGGAAGGACGTAGGAGGATGGAGGTGACAGCCTGCAGGAGACTCATGGAGCTGGGGCAGTCCTGCCAGTGCCTGGGTCAGCCTTTGAACAGCACAGAAAACTGGGATGGAAGCCAGAGCCCTGCCTGCGGCCTGCCAGGCTGCTCTGGGCCCTTGGAGCCCTGGCTCCCAGGGGAGGAAGAAAGCAGAGTGACCTTGGAGTAGATCCTTCTTGGAAAGATCTG
This sequence comes from Cettia cetti, assembly GCA_013401135.1. NCBI lineage: Eukaryota > Metazoa > Chordata > Aves > Passeriformes > Sylviidae > Cettia > Cettia cetti. The sequence goes on from VZUI01044101.1 coordinate 44,158, forward strand.
AGTGCAGGCGTGAGAGGCAGCTGGACCCCTCAGCTCCTTCTTGGAGGGAGAACTGGAGAGAGAAAGGGAGCTTCTTCAAAGCCCTTCGTGCTCAGCCAGTCCTGCTTCCTCCTTCTGGCAGCTCCACCACCAGCTACTGCCAGATGCCGTATTTCTCCTTTCCTTTCCCCAGGTTTTGGGGTTTGGTCAGTGTTTCTTTCTGCTCTCCCAGTTTCTCTGTTCCCCAGTGTATTTGTGGGGAAAATATGAAAAAAAGCTACTCTCCAGATTTTTTTCAGGTTTTTCGGTTGTGGGTTGTTGGGTTTTTTTTGGGTTTTTTTTGGTTTTTTTTTTTTTTGTTGTTGTTGTTTTTTGGTGGTTTTGGGTTTTTTTGTTTTTTTTTTCTTCTTGGAGCCATTTCAAGGTTGGTTTCTGATGGGATTTGAGGTGGAATCTGACTCATGATCCTCTGGTGTGCTGGGCTGGTGGCGGAGACCCACCAGGAGCCTCAGCTGGGAGAGCTGGCAGGACTGTGCCATGAGTTTGGGATGGTTTGCTGTGGCAGGGAGGTGGGGCCAGGTCAGCCTGACCCACTGTGGGATGAGCTGTTCCTTCCTTCACACAACATCAGCTGAACCCTGTCTCTGCCTGTGCTGCTCCAGCTCACAGAAGCCTTGGTTCAGTCACAGGAAGAGAAACATGGAACTGAGCTCCACAATTAGCCAAGCTGGTGGATTTCCCTATGGCATAAAATTAAATAGTATTTGAATGCACACGGTGGGGCTAATGCTACTTTGTGCAGCTTTCTATGAAGATTATGAAATTGCAGCAAAAAGCAGATCTTACTGTAATTAGAAGATAGAAGAGTTAATCATAGGGAGGAATTAGGATTCATACTTGCTCTGAAATTTTCTAAACTGCTTTAAAATACCTTCAGCTGAAGGAGCTGAACTTCACTAGGAACCTAGTGTGCTGAATTGCTGAGTTTTCTTCATTCATTTGAATTGCAGCACGGGAGTCACAGGGCTCTTTTCCCCAGAGGTTCAGGAGGCTCTGAGTTCATTTTGTTGATATGTGAAGTCATTTTCGGTGCTTGTCGAGCCGTACGACCATTCACTTGATGTCCTTGAGGCAACCCAAGCATTTTATTGCTATTTATTCACCCTTTGAGAAAAGAATGTCACCCAAGTCATCCAAGTTTCGAGTCAGAGGCAGCTAAGGGAGAGTTGGGAAGATGAACCCCCAGCAGCTGGGGGAGGGTCGTGTGTGAAGGACACACTCTACATAATGCACCATTAAAACTTCATGAAGAGGTGTCCCAGAAAACAAAATACTACAAAGCACTAGGCTTAATATTAAATTCTATTAAATTCTTAGTTTTAGCAGTCTGGTCATTTTCAGGAGGGAATAATCAGCTTAACCACAGCATTCCCATATTTAACGTTCTGAGAGGAGAGGGATTGTCTGATTTTCTTTCCTTTTTCCCTTTTTTTTTTTTTTTCTCTACAGTAATTAACGAAAGTCAAAAGCAGCAACTGGAATCTGTGAGCTACTCATCCCGCTACGCCCTGGGGCTGTTTTATGAGGCTGGGACAGGGATTGCTGTCCCCTGGGCTGCTCAGTACATCACTGATAATCCCTGCATACGCTTCATCTCCATCGATAACAAGAAGCGCAATATAGGTCAGTGCTCCCATTATTTCCCTTAAACACAGCCACAATGGAGGGTGTAGACCATGAGAAATGCTGTTTAATTGAGTGTTGCTATTCTGAACAGAGCGAGTATTTAACTCCAAGCCGCAGCGGATGGCGTTTAATGTCACATTTGGCCTGTAATAAAGCACACAATGAGAGCGGGCCGGCCCTCAGAAAATCAGCCCCCAGCACATGGTTTACGTTACTGCGTTTATGAAACCAGTGTCAGGGGATTGGAGACATCAAAATGTTGCTATTCCAAGAAAGAGCTGGGGTTCCTTTGTTTAAAGACTGATTCATGCACTCGCCAGTTTGTCTCCTGTCACCCGTTACTCTACAACTCCTGCTCTTTCCACCAGGCTTGGGAGTGGGAAGGAGTTGTATAATTGGAGCTGCTCAGCCCAGTTCAGAGTTAGCCAGGGTGCTTTTGTGATCAGGGAGAGTCCCTGAAATGGTTACATGTGCTCAGCAGGGCTTGGAGAATATCCCCCAAGACAGACCCTTCTCCTCTCCTTACTGGAGGATGGCAGTTGAGGAAGTATGTGTTTTATTTATTAAATGTGTTTCATGTACAAGGAGTGTGGTGGCATAGAACAGCTCAAGAAAAAAAAACACTTGCATACCGATTAGAGTCACAGAATCCCACATGGTTTGGCTTGGGAGGGACCTCAAGGACCCAAAGTTCCACCCACTGCCATGGCAGGGACACCTGTCCAGCCTGGCCTTGGGCACTGCCAGGGATCCAGGGGCAGCCACAGCTGCTCTGGGCACCCTGTGCCAGGGCCTGCCCACCCTCCCAGGGCACAATTCCTGCCCAATATCCCATCCAGCCCTGCCCTCTGGCACTGAGAGCCATTCCCTGTGTCCTGTCCCTCCATCCCTTGTCCCCAGTCCCTCTCCAGCTCTCCTTTAGGCCCTGCCAGGGGCTCTGAGCTCTCCCTGCAGCCTTCCCTTCTCCGGGCAGAACACTCCCAGCTCACTCAGCTTTTCCTTGTAGGAGAGATTCTCCATACCTCTGTGCAAGCGCAAATTTGTTTTCTTCCCTAAGAATCTAGCCTGTTGGTCTGACAAGAGTGAAAACAAAACAGAAGAATGGCTGGGCTGGCCAAAATAAGGATGTATCCACCCTGATGTGCTTTCTCCAGCAGGGACTTACAGTGAATATGTAAAAAAAGAGCACAAGCAGAGCCAAATGCAGAGTGATCTTTTTTCTCTGGCATTGTCTCCTTGTTACTGACAGTGTTCAGCTGGAGATTTTCTTGCATCTGAGATTGTTGCCATTGCTGTGTTCAATGAAAAATACCTGATAGTTATTAGGACCTACTGATATTATCCTTACAAGTGTCAAGGAGGAAGTCACCCATACTTCCCCACCTCTCTGCACATGTGGTCTCAAAGCCCCAGCACCAAGAACAACAAATATGAACTGATGGAATTATCAAACAGCTTGGCTGTCTCCAGGTGCAACTGAACCGAGTACAAAGCACATTATTTGGGGCATATTGTTAACAAATAGGTAGAAAGTACCAGAACATCAGTGTTGACACATACCTTTCTCACTGAAATTTCCCTTGAACTGGGGAAGAGTTCTGTTTATATGAGCAAATTTTTCCAAGAAGAACAAATTTGTGTGTGTGTCTTCCTCGGAGACAGACTTTAGACAGCACAGGCAAGGGAGGCTGAATGTGAAATTTATTTACATGTGAAGTCCTGCAACCAAAACACATGAATAAAAAGTTCCTTTATGCTTGTTTTAGCACATATGCAAGTGTTTTGCATCTGCATTTTTCTTCCTGTGCTTCTGACTGCCCTCCAGAACATTTCAGTGGGAGGGAAGGAAGCACCTCACTGTCTCTTTTAAATCCACTCCACTCGTCGATCTTCCCATTCTTCCCTTCTTCAGCCTTGAATATTTGGACTCATCTGAAGAAGAGGATGGTGACAACCAAAAAGTGAGCATTCAGAGAAAGCAAAATTGCTGGATGAGGCAGCTGAGATCTTCCAGAGCAGCCATCATTCCCCAAAAGCAATTGCTTTCTCCAGTTGTTTCTTCACCTGATGCCTCCAGAGTTAATGGAGGCTTGTCTCACCCTCACTGCTACCTCAAATGGTAGGTTTTTAATAAAAGCCTTGAACAAAAGAGATCCAGAGAAAATAACTCTAGCAGATAGTTGTCCCCTGCAGGAGGTGTGGAACTGGATGATCTTCAATCCATGTTATGATTCTGTGATCCTGTGAGCTTTCTGCTGAGGAACTCACATATATAACATCTCCCTAAAGCAGGTGCCCTCAAAGGCCAGAAGGCAAAGGCTGTGGAAGCCCAGGCTGTCCTTGTCACTTGTCTGAGATGTGGCAGTCCCTGCCTGCAGTCAGTAAGGCAGAGACATCCAGCTCGTGGGCGTTTCACCTTGTGAAACACAAACCGGCCATGTTGCTGTAACCACGCAGCAGAGTGGGTTTGATAAAGCAGCTTCTCTGATGCCACCAATTCCTGGTGTGATCAGGAGCCTCCAGGAGGGAAGGCTTTCTCCATCAGCTGAGGATGCCAGCTGCTGTGGGTAGAATCCCCTCCCTGCCTGCAGAGGTGATGTTACGTAAGGAAGAGCCCACGAGAAGGAAGCGTGTGCTGAATTCCCCGTGTGCTGTGCATGAATATTAAACACTTTGTGGGATTGGCTGCCTCGAACACCCCATCCATATTTATACCGGGTCGGGGGGACAGTGGGAATTCTCCAGCATAAATTATTTCTGGAATACCGCAGTCTTTGCATCTCTCTGCATTCCAGGAGGACTAAAGATAGATGACACATAAAAGGGGAAGTGGTTCCTTTCTTTTGCTCCAGGATTGCGTGGTTATGTAATTTAAAGAGAAGAGCTGCCTTACACGTTTTTAGCATTGTATAATTCCTGAGTATCCTCTTCAATTTGGAAACAGAGATTCCTTTCCTTCCTGAAATAAGAATTTTTAGGAAGATGAAAGAGTTAAAGAAGTATATAAGTTTTTGCCTTGTTACCCAGTTCTGTTGTAATCCTCTGCCAGCCCTGCCTGCCTTTTAGAAAAATAATCAGAAACTGTTGGTAAGGCTAATGAAATGCTGGGTTTCTGAATATAAAAAAGTCAGTGCCATTCTTTCCATGACTCCTCCCAAATGTGCCTTGTCAGACAGTAGATTTTATTCCAGGGAGAATATGGGACTTGAGGAGCCACGGGAATTTCTGAGGATAACTGGGGAAGCTCTCTGGCCCTCCTTCCAAACAGCAGCATGGCATTTTGGAAGTGAACCTCCATCCCTCTTGCTTTCTAGGTGTAGTAAAGTTATTCACTGCTCTTTTTTTAACTTTCAGGTAGGGTTTATGGGGTCTGCACATTCTCTTTTGGCACCATGTGATGCCTCCCAGGGAGCAGGGATGCAGTTCCAGCCTATCCGGAGGTGTCCAGCTTCTCTGCTGCCCTCCATACTGACCCAGCAGCATTTCCTCTTTCCAGGGTTGGTTTGGTGTAGCAAAAGCCCTTTCCCTTCCCCTCCTGATACCCAGGACCAGAATGAGGTTCAGATGGCAAAGCATCTCCCCAGGAAGCTTACAAATTCCTGAGGGTCAGGAAAGAACCACATCTTGGTTTTTATCAGGATCTGTTATGGCTCCAGGTTTTGGGCAGCAACATGAGAAAAATATTCAGTGCTGTTCCCCTAAAATGAGGAGAACCTTCCTGTGGGAGATGTGTGCCCATCACATCCATGGACAGTTTTCTGCTGGAGACCAGGTTGTAACACTTGGATGATCCCTGAGCACTCTAGCAGTGGTAGAAAACATCTGCCTTTGAAGCTGGCCCCACTTTTGAGCAGGAGGTTGGACTAAAGACTCCAGAGGTTCCTCCCTCCCTCCTGAAGGTTTGTGGCTCTGAGGCAGAAAATGTTCTGATGAGGATTTACTGCACACACTAATAAATGAACTGGGAAGCGAGTGTAAGTGTGCCCCCTCAGCAAAGACAGGAAATTCTTCAAGCTCTGTCCGCGTTTGCTGCCCGGCGAGTTTTAATGTTAGCACAGCTGAACCAGTAAAAATCTTCCATCCTCTCTGGATGTTTTGTGGAGGCATCTGTGGAGCTTGCAAATTGAACTGCAGGTTGTGGCTGCTTACTTTTATGCCTTTATGAAAGCAGACCTCCCTCTCCCGAGGGTTAGTGCATTTATGGGCTCTGCAGAGTCTGTGAGCCACAGATGTGCTCCAAAACGACCCTCAGACATGGCTTTCTCTCCTAGAATATTGTTGTTTGGGCAAATCCAGTTGCCTTTTGCTTTCCTGGGGATAGTAGGAGCTATAGCTGCTTCTCCCTGTCTTTGCCAAGTCTCCTCTGGCAGGTGAAGAGCAGGTGGGTCCTTCTTTAGCGTGCCCCATTAATACAGCCCCAAGAGCACTGTGCTCTGTCCCTATCCTGGCTCTTTGAGATCCGTTTAACCTGCCAGTTCCTCCTTTTCCACAGTTCCTTTTCTAACCTGTCACAGTCCCAGAACATGATAGACACCATGCTGGCCATTTCCCAAATGGATCCTCTGGCTTTCATTCTCTTGATGGTGTTCTCTCTGCTAAGGGAACTTCAGGTCCAGGGATTACATCTCATCTCTGAAATCCGTTTTCAGGTTAGGGACTGAACCCTGACCTTGGCATAGATTTCAGCACAGCAAAGTAGATTTTGCATTTTGCCAGGAAGAATATTTTGGTGGGCTTTCTCCAAGAACATACATCTTGTTTCATTGTTGTAATTATAATTTTGTACGTTTTATTTTATTGTAATTTCTCTCGCTCCTTCCCTGAGACTGATGGTAGGGAGGACGTGGCCACCACAGGAGCCAACTTTACACCCTTGGTACCATCTGAGAACTTGCCAGGGCAGCAGGAGATCCCTGTGGGAGGACTTGGCACCACAGACTGTTCATGTTGCCACTGCCTGGAGCAATTCACCCACGAGCCTTTTCATCCCCCTGTGACAGTGACAGCAGCTGGACCAGGACACCACAGTTCTGCACTAAATGTGTTACTCCAAGCTCAGAGCCACCTTCCTGACTCCAGATGTCCTTGGGCTGCAAGCCACTGTGCTGGGGAAGTGGCCCTGGGCTCTGTTCTCTGTGCTGTTCTCCAAGGCACTTTTATTAGCCCCATCCTTTTTCTGGAAGATAATACTCCCAACAGGCTTAACCCTGTATGAATTCTCACTGTCAGCAGTCTCTCCTTCCCTTTTTCCACACAGCTGGATGATTCCCCCAGCTGGGAATTGATGACGAGTGTGGAGACAGTCCCCAAACGTTCAGAAGCTGATGGCTCCCGCCTCCTCACAATCCAGAAACCTTTCCCCTCATTCCCAGGTTCTAGGTCAGGATTCAGTTTTCCATCACTCAGGGCCCTGTCCCAGGGGTGCTCTGCTCACACAGGAAGGGGTTTGATCTTCTTGCTCTGCTGTCCCTCACTGTGTCTGTGGAGAGACATCAGAACCTGGTTTGTGCCCCAAAAAGGGGAAGGAAAGTCTGGGGAGCATTTCTGATGCCTGCAGAGATATGTCCTGTGGTAGCTGTGAAAGCAGGAAACATCCTCCCGCCCTTTTTGCCACGTTTTCACAGTTCTCAAGAGCAAGGGTTGGCTGAGCTGGCCCACCCAAGGAAGAGACTCAGAGTAGGGTTCCCTCCACAGGAATTTAAAGCTGTGGCTTTCACACTTGCAGATTTGGTTCTGCTGCACCTCTGAAGTGATCAGACCAGGACAGGGAGCTGACCAGGGAAAGACATGTTGGTTGCCTTCGGAAAGCTGGGAATGTGTCATCTTCCCAGAGGGGATTTCTGGCTTGAGGAGCTGGAGATTTCTTCACTGGCAGAGCAGAGATAAGGAGTTTATCAAGCTCGGTGCCCAACAGCCAGAATGATCAGAAAGTGTTCAACTGCCTCTTCTTTTGTGGATTCCTTGGTCAGAAGACACTCGTTTGCTGAAACTTAAATCTTCTAAGAATGCTCTAGTTCAAGCAAAGGTCTAACCGGGAGAGGCTTTCTGCTTCCAAAGCTGGATAGGGGAGGGAGAGGGATCACTTAATTGAACAACCAGCTCAGCTGAAACGTGGAATAACCCATGTTATGTCCTTGCTCCATCCTGCTCATTGGGGTGGGAATGACTCACACAAGGATCTGTTGGATCCTCATCCTGCCTTGAGTCCAAAAATCCCCTAATCCAGGCAAATTCTCTGGCTGCAGGTTGTTAGGTCACATCTGTAAGGTGACAAGCCAACATGCCAGCAGGGACAGCAGTCTCCTGCTGCAGAGAAACTGCAACCAGCCCCAGATGTAACAAAGCCTGGCCCTTTCCAAGTCTGCTGGGATCAATGTCAGCACTTGAGCTATCATTTCATGTTCAAAAGATGAGAGCATGCTTTGGTGATAGAATAAAGGGCGATGGTTTTAAACTGAGGGAGGGCTGATTTAGATGAGATAAAAAGCCCAGTTGTTTTTACAGTGAGGCTGGTGAGGCCCTGGCACAGGTTGCCCAGAGAAGCTGTGGCTGCCTCTGGATCCCTGGAGGTGTCCAAGGCTAGGTTGTTGCAGAGATTGTCCTCCTTGACCTGTGTTCTTGTTGCAAACAACTTGTGTTGTTATTCCTTGTGCTTTTTTCCCATCTGGAAGAACAGGGTGGCACCACAGATATTTTTATTTTTACTGACTCCTAGGCCAGAGGCACAGTTGTCAGCATGTGGGCAAGGCAGGTATGAAGGAGCAATCCTTCAAAAGCACCTCTCCTGTTTTTTTTCTTTCTTTCAGAGTCTCCTGAAGTTGGGCCCTCAGTGGTGGTGCACACGACCGTGACCTTTGGGAGCGAGCACCTGGACTCAGACCCTGCAGAGGTGCAGCAGGTCATCCTCAGCCACCTGCAGAGGATTGTGCCCTGCCTGCCTAAACCGAGCAGCATCAAGTGCCAGAGATGGAGATACTCCCAGGTACTCCCTGGTGGGACCTGCTGGGGCTGCATTTTCCATCCTCAGGCAGCAAGAGGAAAGGGGATGGTTGCTCAATATCCATAACATTCTGCCATGTGGCCATGAGCAGCATCCAGGGCTGCCCAGCAAAAGCCAGGTCATTTTTAGCCATTTTTTTAACATTTTGGGTCTGGCTTAGTGGTGAGTTACACAGCTCTCTCGCTAAGTAGGGGTAGGAGTAGTGTGCAGGAAGGAAATAAATCCCACGTAGTTCAGTGGGTTTTTCACTGGTATTTGAAACTTATGACTCAATGGGTCTCTCTGCATCTGAAAGTATGTGGTATTATTAGCAAAATTCCCACCCTACCACAGAAGAGCAGAAGTACAGACACACTAATTGTTATTATTTGATTTGGCCCAGCTCAATTTAACAGAATGTTATGTGAAAAGTATTTTAAAGTAAACTACCTAAGGGTAATAATAGCAAAATGTGTATATTTTGCTGTCTTCTTTTAAAAATCCAAAGAAATTGTTGGCGATTTCCTGAAGTATTGGTGTGTGTATCCATGTTTACCCAAAGCCTCTCCAGTTAAATTACATTGGTGAATTTGAACGTGGAGGTTTGATGCAAAATATTTACTTTTAAAGCAGTCCCCTAAAATTTTTTCCTTTTTTGAAGTTGCTGTGGATGGCTGTTGTGGAGTCTGCTCATACCCCTTGATCTGCGTCCAGTTTGGGAACCTGGTCTTGTTAGCACAAAGTTTATTTTTCTGCGAGTGAAGTATTGGTGGATTGCAAAAGCAACCTTAGCATGGGTATTAATGGTTATAAAAAACATATCAAAGTCGTGGTGTGTTCTCCAAGTTCCTCTTGATCAGTTCAGGGGGGTTTCTTGGGAAGAACAGGTGGAGCTGTGGGTGGGAGGGGAAGAAGAGTTGGATCCAGCTCTGGAAAGGGTTCCCAAAGCCCATCCAGCTCCTGCTTCTGTTGCTGCTGCCAGCCAGGGCTCTGACTCCAGCAGCTGCTGGTGCCACAGGAGGAGTTATCACCAGTCTGTAATTTGGTGGATGAATGTCAATATGTCTTAGGTTGCAAATAAGTCCGTGTAGGTCAAACCCATTATCTCAATAAAGAGATCTCTAATGCCACCCTATAAATAATCACTGCCTAAATGAAATATCTGGGGCAGAGCTCCCTCTTTCTCCTAAAGCTCTCTTGACTTTCAATTATAATAAGCTGTTGCCACAGAGGCCAAGGGAACTGATAAGATGGGTGCATCTTTCCCCTGACTCTTTTAGATGGGATTTATCCTACTTGTTAATTAAATCCGGCTGTAACATCCTTCACATGGCCAAACACAATCCTGGGATTAAAATGCAGACATTACAATTATCCGTGGCAGATGAGGGATTAGGACTTCCAAAATTCTACTGACACTACTTAGCAGCACAGCTGCAATTCTGGATCCCCTTGCTCTAATTATGTTGAAGGCACCATTAGCATTCAGAGCCAACAGCTTCCCAACCCACCGTGTGTCTTTGGCAGTCACTTTATATGGAATTGCTGGGGCTGGAAAACACCTCCAAGATCATCAAGTCCAACCTTTCACCAAATATCAGGAGGGGTAGGAGCTGTTTGGTGCAGCCAGCATCAAATAAGCACTGGGTAGCTAGGAAAAAAGGACACCCAGAAAAGCCTTTTTCTGCCAAGCCTTTCTGCATTGTTTGTACTCAGCTCCATCTGTAAGACAAATTCAGGAATAAATTAAGTACTGACTTAAAACTGTTCTGAGGGAGAATCTCTGGGTTTGCCATACCTGGGTAGACTCCTCTGTTAAGCTGAATAAAGGATAAGGGGTTGCAACTGGTCGTTCCAGCCAGTTTCCTCCTTTGAAGAGATGCTAACACCCAGTAGCAGAAAATGCAGCCAGCAACATAAATGTGGGTGCTTTGCAGCTCATGCACACTTGGCAGTGGCAGAGAATGTCTGGTTCAGCAGTGGCCAGCTGAGGGTACATTTGAATCAGTGGAAGAATCCCCTGGATTTAGCAAGATTCCTTGGAAGCTGACAGTCCCAGGAGGGGATACAGTAATGGTTTACTGGGTGGAAATCCAAGAAATTATCAAAAGAAAATGGATGCTCTCTGTATCATGCTTTAGGCAGGTTGGACAGCAGCAGGAATTTCTGCATGGAAAGGGGGCTCAGGCCTTGGCAGGGTCTGCCCAGGGAGCTTTGGAGTGCCCATGGCTGGAGGTGTCCAAGGAAGGCCTGGAGGTGGCACTGAGTGCTCTGGGCTGGGGACAAGGTGGGCATGGGGCACAGCTGGCACTCCATGGGCTGGGAGGGCTTTTCCAGCCTCAGGGATTTTGTGAGTCTATGATCCCAAAGACAGGAGGTTCCCTTTCCTGTGTTGAACCCATCTGGGATTTTGCAAGCCCCACTTTGCTGATGTGAGATCACCCTCACACCTTTTAAGATCTCTACGCCAGGGTCAGACAAGTCATATCTGCTGAGACAGGCTGAGAATAAAACAGAAGGGGACTGTAAAGTTTCCAGATTTTCACACACAATAAAGTTTTACCCTAATTATTCAACTCCCAGAAATCAGTCTTTTACTGTGGTACTTTGATGGTTAATGTTTGGATCTACCTTTTGGAGTGGGAGGCCAGGTTGGACAGGGCTTGGAGCAGCCTGGGATAGTGGAAGGTGTCTCTGCCCATGCAGGGGGTGGAACAGGATGAGCTTTAAGGTCCCTTCCAACCCAAACCATTCTGTGGTTCTGTGCTGAGCTCCTCAGGACCACAGATCTTTCTGGTGTGAAATTCAGGTTAAAAAAAAAAACTTTCTCTTCCCACACCCTTTATGTTTTTCATTTTCAGGTTACAAGAGCCGTGCCCAATTGTCCAGGACAGATGATTCTTCACAGTCAGCCTCTCCTGATCTGTGGGGGTGATGGATTTACTCGTTCCAACTTTGATGGCTGCATAGAGTCTGCCATGAGCCTTGCAGAGGCTGTGAAGCCTCATTTACAGCAATTTCAAAGTCAGGCTGCTAAACCTCCTCTAGATTTGTTATGAATTTTGCTGTGATGGATTGAATTTGTGTTTAACATCAACATCGTGTTGCAAAAACCAAAGGAAGATGTATCAGTGTGCTGGAATAATTATTGGGATGGAATTAAATTGAATTTTCCAGTATCTGTGCTGAGAGTGGTTAGTTTGATTGAAGTAAGACTTTCCCTGGCTCTAGGTGGAGGCACAGAGCTCCAGCACTCTCGCCAGGCCTCCTGATACTTTTACAGCTCATGAAAATTATGTCAAGGAGAGGGGCCTGACTTGAAGCAGCACAAAAATCCATGAAGCTGCAGAGTTTGTTCCTTGGAAACTCCTTATTTACTCCTTGTCCTAGTGACAGGACACAGGGAGTGTCTTCCCAGTGCCAAGGGTCAGGGCTGGATGGGATACTGGGAAGGAATTGTTCCCTGGCAGGGTGGGCAGGCCCTGGCACAGGGTGCCCAGAGCAGCTGTGGCTGCCCCTGGATCCCTGGCAGTGCCCAAGGCCAGGCTGGACACTGGGGCTGGGAGCAGCCTGGGACAGTGGAAGGTGTCCCTGCCCATGGGATGGGGTGGCACTGGATGGGCTCAGAAATTACTCAGGAATTACCAATAAATAGTTTCTTTATTCTAAATTGGATTTTAACTTGCCCTTCCTTTTCAATCATGTATCACGAGTCTAGTACCTCTCTACAACACCACTAAAAAAATCAAAATTTAGCAGACAGAATTCAAACCATTAGAGGTACAATTCAGCCTCTTATTTCTCTTATTTTACCCCTGCATTTCACCCAAACCTGACATCCTGTATCACAGCACCTGACCACTGTGATTTACTGCTGCCTTTGGCCATTTCTAGTGGAGTATTTTAAGTGACACTAAGAATTTAAGACTTAATTTTAAAAGTAGGCAGAAAACTGGATGTGAGGTGTCTTTGGCTCAGCACTGTGTTGTTCCTCCCAAATGTTCTCTGAAGAGCTGTGGTGCTCTTTCAGGGGCTTTGCATCAGCAGCAGCCTCTGACAGTGACAGGCCAGTGGAGATGTCTCTGACTGTCCTTTCAGCAATCTCTCAGCTTTGGTCACCCCGATGCCTCAAAGTACCCCACTCACAGACTCAGAGATGTTTTTTGAGTCATGAGATTTTCAGTTTGGAACTTCTTTGAATCCTGACGAGTCTCAAATTGCACCTTCCTCATATCCCAGAATCATGGAGGTGGGAAAATCCCTCCCAGCCCATGGAGTGCCAGCTGTGCCCCATGCCCACCTTGTCCCCAGCCCAGAGCACTCAGTGCCACCTCCAGGCCTTCCTTGGACACCTCCAGCCATGGGCACTCCAAAGCTCCCTGGGCAGCCCCTGCCAAGGCCTGAGCCCCCTTTCCATGCAGAAATTCCTCCTGAAAATACCATGCCAGTCTACCAAAACACCTCTGTTCTGCAGCATCCCTCTAGATCAAGATGATTTAGATAAAAACTGTTTGGGGTTTTTTTTTAAGGTGGAGAGGAAAAGCTGTTGCTGGATGTGTTCCTGTGGATGTGCCCCGGGCAGCAGGAATGCTGGGAGCAGGGAGATGTGGAATTCCCACACAAGGAGGGTGACAGGGGGATGTTTCAAAGAGGCCACTGTATCCAGAAGGGTGGCAACAGAAGAGACTTGTCTGGTTGATTTCCTGGGATTTTCCCTGATTTTCAATGAACTGGCCAATGGTCCATTCCAGCCTCTCTCTCCTTGTTCCCAGACAAGGGGCATGGCTGTGTCTGCTCTCATCTGTGCCACCAGCCCAGCCACTGCCTGAAGTGGGCTTGGAGCCCTCCAGCTCCCAGACCACGATGTTCTTGTCTTCCTCATCACAAGGGAAGCCAGGACCATGGGTTCTCAAAGCCTTTCAGCTCCCAGCTGTGGTAATTTCCACCCAGGGAACATCCCTTGGCAGGGCTTGCACCCTGTGCAGCCGCTGCTCCTGCAGTGGGGTCAGGGAATATGGGAGCATGGCTGCAATGGATGGATCTGCCAGTTAAAAGTCACGTCCACTCAGGGAAAATCCCAGGAAATCAAGCAGACAAGACTTCTCTGTCTCCAGAGACCTGGGCCGTGGTTTTTGCGCAAGCATACGAAAATAAATAAATTAAGAGATTAATTTAGTTTTGGAGACTTGGGGCTTTTTTTTTTTCTTTTTTTCTTTTCAATTATTTTCGAAAGGCAGCTGCAGGTGGGAGGTGCTGCCCAGCTGAAAGCACCCCTGTGAGACCACATTTCCTCTTGGTGAGGGCCAGTGTTGAGCTGCTGCAGCCCCAGGCTCAAGGCAGAGCTCTCTGCTGCTGCAGTGGCACCAGCCTGGGGTGTGACACTGGCGGAGGAGTTTCCTCCTTGAGGCAGTGCAAGGAAGAGGAACCTGACCCTGTGCCACCCAAACCGTGCAGTCGTGTCTGGGTCACCAGCCCCAGCCTGGCACCGAGGCGGGGGTTGAAAATCCCAGAGTGACCGACTCCACGGGGCTGGTGCCAGGCCACCAGGAGGCTGTGCCAGGCCACCAGGAGGGAGGCTGTGCCATGCCGTGAGGAGGCTGTGCTGCAGCCAGGAGCCGGGATGCTCCCAGGGCGCTCTCCGAGCTGCCCAGCGAGCACCTTGAGCCCCTGTGCAGAGATTTCCCCGCAGCCAGAGCCGGTTTTGCCTCTAATCCAGCCTCTGGCTCAGCTGTGCCGTGCCTAAGCCGCTTTGTGTGGCAGAGCTGAAGCCCTGAAATCCCGGAGCCTTCTGCTGCCGCTGTGCCCGGCTCACCGCAGCGCCTCCCCGGCAGCTTCCTTGGGATTTGTGCTTAATTCCCACATTCAGGTGGCACCTCCGGGATCAGCCGGGGCTGACACCGCCGCTGCGTGCAGATGCAGCCGCACGGGGCACGGAGCAGCCCCTTTGCCGAGGAGGAGGAGGAGGGAGGGTGACTGGCTTTCTTTTCAAGAAAAGACAAGCAAAATTTCTCCCCTGGAGGTAAATAAATGGAAACAGGGGGAGAGTTATGGCTCAACCGCGGCGGAGAGATTTGTGTTGAGTTAAGGGGGTGCAGGGCAGGTTGCTGTCATCTTGGAGGCTGTGCTGATGAACCCCGTGGAGACCCTTGGCAAGCCTGGCGTTTCTCGTCATTCCCCAATTCTCATCCCTGATGAAAACAGCTGAGGGGAAACCACGGCGAAACCCAGCCAGGTGTGTCTGGCTGCCCCCCTCGCCCCCAACATCTGGGGCAGAGGGTTAATGGGCGAGCAGCAGAGCCCATCCGAGCGCTGCTGTGGGAAGAGGAGCCCGTTCCGCTGTGCCCCCGCCAGCCCGACCGCCGGGCCGGTCACGGGGGCGCTGCGGTCACCCACAGCCCGGGTGATATTATCTGCTGTGCACAGGGCTGCAGCCGAGCCCGCGGCTCCTCCCCCCTCACCTGTGCCGGGCCCGAAACATCCTTCCTTTCTCAGCGCTATCTCCGCTGGCATCTCCCCTGCGGGGCCATCGCGCACGCCACGGGCTGAGGAGGAAAGCTGCCAGCACCCAGGGCTCCTCTCGGGACATGGCTGGCACCGGGCGAGGGTTTGAGCGTCCTTTTTCAGCTCAGACTAGGGGGAAAAGAAATAAATAAAATTGAAAACGTGGTGGGACATTGGTGGCAGCGGGCGAGGGTTTGAGTGTCCTTTTTCAGCCCAGACTAGAGGAAAAAAAAATAAAATAGAATTGAAAACGTGGTGGGACATGGCTGGCACTGGGCAAAGGTTTGAGCATCCTTTTTCAGCCCAGACTGGGGGGGGGGGGAATAAAATAAAATTGAAAACGTGGTGGGACATTGGTGGCACCGGGCGAGGGTTTGAGCATCCTTTTTCAGCCCAGACTAGGGGGGGGAAAAATAAAATAAAATTGAAAACATGGTGGGACATTGGTGGCACCGGGCGAGGGTTTGAGCACCCTTTTTCAGGCCAGACTAGGGGGGAAAAAAAGAAAAATAAATAAAATTGAAACCGTGGTGGGCAGTCAGCGCTGGAATATAGGTCAGCCTCTGTCCCGGCAGCTGCTTGCCTTGCCCAGGGCGCAGGGAAAGGGGATGAGCTGGCAGCAGAGGAGGGGATCAGCCACTCTCCCTGGCCACCTTCTCCGAGCGCAGAAAATCCCAGCTCAGCACCTCGCAGCTTAGCGAGGCACGGCCGCCCTTCCCGCTCGCAGCGAGCCATTTGCACGTGGCCGTCTGCACGGGAGGGATGGAGCCTCGGGAACACCGGGACAAAGGGATTTTTGTTCTCCAACTGCACACAGATGTGTTGCTGCAATAGCCACGGGCTGTTGCTCCGCGCAGGGAGAGCTGGAGCGGGTCTGCTCCAAAGCCTGATCAGCAGCACCCCGCGTCCCGCTCGTTTGGGGTTTGCTGCCTCGCTCAGCGCACCTGTGTGGTGCAAATCCCACTTCCCTTGGATTTAAAAGGCAGTCCTGGGGGCCGGCTTGGGAATGCAAACTGCAAGCACAGCAGGACGGGAGCAAGTGTAAATAATCCCCGTCGCATATCACAGCTCCAGCCGGTCCCCTGGCCTTTGCCAAAGGATTTTTGAGCAGCCCTGGTTTCCCAGCCCAGGGTTTCTGCCCCAAACGCGGCTGGAGATGGTTCCTGGCTGTTTCTCCAGATAAAAGAGCTCCTCTTAGTTCCAGCCCCTGCACCGTGTGCTGGAAGTGAGAAATGAAACAGCAAATGAGAGGGACCCATCTGCGCATGGTCCCTGGTCCCTGACTGACCCTTTATCAACCTGCTGCTCTGGGGTGGATTTTCTTTGGGTGTCCTAGGCTTTTCCCTTAGAACTTAACTCACAGGTAGGATTGATGCTGAGCAAGCAGCTCAGATCCAGAGAGAGGAATTTGGTCGGGCAGGGAGAATTTCAGAAACAGTTCATGCCCCAGCCACACAGTCAAGAGAGCCTTGGCCAGGGAGGGGACGTGATTTGGAGGACTATATTTTTCTTTGCTCAAATCTGCCTAAAAAAATAGGTGAATTTTTCTTGTGGGACTTGTCTTCTTCTTGTCTGCAAATTTTATTTTTTTGATTTGGTCAGTGAGAGAACAATCTTTTTTTTTGTATGGATCATTAAAAAAAAAAAAAAAGTATATATATTTTGCTTCTGATTTTCCCTGGAGGTCATAAGTGGAGATGAAAATCCTGAGCCATATTTGCTGATGCAGTGTACACACAGAAGGCTTCATGTGGGGGTGCTCAGCCTGGCGTGGGTCCAGGCTGTCATTTTGAGAGGAATAAGATATCCAACTCCTAAACTAGTGAGAAAAACAGAGCTGGGACACTGTCAGGCAGATTTTTCTGCCTGCATCTGCGAGCACAGGGTGCTAAAGAAATCCCTGCTTCCAGGGAGCGGCCAGAGGGTTAATTTTGGCTCCCTCTGCCTCACTTTATTCTTTGAATAATGAAATTAGT
Source organism: Cettia cetti (assembly GCA_013401135.1). Lineage (NCBI taxonomy): Eukaryota > Metazoa > Chordata > Aves > Passeriformes > Sylviidae > Cettia > Cettia cetti. The sequence continues at coordinate 61,279 of VZUI01044101.1, forward strand.
TGTTCCAGAGCCTTTTGAAGGGCTGAGCTGAGCCTTCTTGCAGAACAATACACGCTGTGCTCTCGATGTGAGTGCCCTTATGGTGAACTTTGAGCTACACATCTGCTATAAAGAAGTAACTCTTATTCCCAGTTGGCCATGGCTAGGAAAGGATTCCGGCTCCATCCACGCCTCGGCACAGCTCTGCTTGCTCCCTGGAAGCCTGGCCTGGGAGCAGAGGGGTAGGAACCATTTGGAAACCTCGTTAGGACGCCCCGGCACATTCAGTGCTTTCCCCGGGCGAGGGAGGGCTGCAGATGAGCCCTGCAGGAGCTGAGCACGCGACTGAGCTCCAGCCCATTCCCAGCAAAGCCCCTGGAATCCGGCATTAACTTCCCAGCTGTGCCGGGAGGCTGCAGGAGGAATTCCCTGGGGATGCTTTCAGTTGGTGTTCAGAGAATCCCAGAATCCCCCAGGGCTGGAAAAAACCTCCAGGACCACAGAGTACAAGCTGTGCCTGATGCCCACCCTGTCCCCAGCCCAGAGCACTGAGTGCCACCTCCAGGCCTTCCTTGGACACCTCCAGCTGTGGGGACCTCTCTGGACTGCCCCTGCCAAGGCCTGAGCACCCTTTCCATGCAGAAATTCCTGTCTTGAGGCCGTTTCCCTTATCTTTGCAAACCAGAAAAAGCAGGATAAAGGTATAGGGAGGAGACTGAAGTGGTGAGAGCACAAGGTGTGGTGGCATCTCCCTGGAGACCCTGGCTCCGAAATGGAAGTGCCATTTGTTAGTTATTGCAGGCAGCACTGATAGCATCAGTGAAAACAACCAGTGGCAAAATAGGTGGCAAGCTGTGGGTGTCACAGTGTCACCTTTAGCATCACCAGGTGTCTGTGTGGGATGATTCATGCAGTCACATGACTTGGTCACACGAGGTGTTAGATCAGATGGTTTCTCACACCATCTCATGGAGTTCAACATGAAAAAAGGCAAATTCTGTTTCTTTTTCCTCCTCCGCTTTTAGGGTTGCGGTTGGCTGTGGATCAGGATTGTCTCATTTGAAATGATTTTCCCCTTACAAGCTTCACTTCTGACCCTCATCCTCCTCAGTTGCTCTTCTTCATGCTGGTGGCACCTCCATCCCACATCACCATCCCTCAACAGCTGCAGTGGGAGGTGCTGTGCCCAAAAAGAAGGTCTCCTCTCCAAAACCAGCCCTTGACCACGTGCTTTTTATCCAAGCCCCTGCAATTGAACCTGTTGAGTGGAGGTGACGGTGAAGAGCACAGAAACACAGGTTTGGGGCTGTTCAGTCCTCCGGAATCAGGGACTGTTACATTTCCCTCACATGTTGCAAGAGGAGCAGCTCGGGGTCATCCCAGGATGCAGAGAAATGGTGAAATGAGGATCTCATGCAGTGCTTGATTCATTCCTGTGTCGTTTTCCTAACGGGACCCACTGCAGCTTGAAGCAGCAGGACTTGACAGGCCTTTTGTCTCTGCCCCGAGGAGCCCGTCGGAGCACAGTAATTCCCTCTTCAACACACGGCAAGGAAACTGCTTCATAATCTTCTTTTCCAAAGCAATATAGGCCAAGCATCTTGATCCTTTCCTTTTCAGCCTGGATGTTGGCGGAGATGCTGGACGTGGCTGCAGGATCCTGTAATCCCCTGGGATGTCCTGGAGCGTGCACCCTTTGCTGTGCAGGACTCAGCCCTGTGCCCAGATCAGAATCCTGCTGCAGCACCTGCCCCTGGAGACCTGTGTTTGAAGGGCAGCATCTGAAGGGGGTCCAGGAGCTGGGCTGCTCCAGACTGAGCAAAGCAACCAAGTGGAGTCTTTTTCCCTGGTGGAAAAACCACTGGAGATGGAAAAGCAGAATTATTGCCAAACACGGAAATGTTTCCTGATCTGTTTACTAATATTTGGTGCTCCTTTCTGGATGGGGTTCAAACCGAAATCCAACCACACGCGTCAGCAACTTCCTGCCCTCCTCCCCACCCTCGGCTCCTGCACCCGGGGGAGCAGCAGGGATGGGAAGAGCTGGTGAGAGGCGAGGAGGGAATTGGGTTGTTGTTTTCATCTGGCAGCAGCTGTCCCAGGGATGCTGGCGCCAGGCTCTGCTCGGAGGCGCACGGGGACAGACCAGAGGCATTTGTTGCATGCGATGCTCCGGGGACGGGCAGCGGCCGGGTCGTGGCAGGAGGGCACGGACGGGCTCTGCCCACCCAGCCCCTTGGGCAACCCAAGCCCGTGCCAGCCCGGCTCCTAATGGCAAATAAATAGGATCTTACAATTGTGTCTTTATGGTGGGGATGTTTACAGCTGTCCCAGGCTGTGGGGGAGGGATGGGAGGGGCGGCGGGTTCGCAGCTCCCGAAAGGTCAGCGCATGGGGCTACCGTAACCCTCCGACTACTGCAGGCCTTGGGCTGTCTGCTGCACCAGCCACCCCCAGCACAGGCTGGACAGCATTCAACGTGCCTGCTGTTCTTTGCTGAGAGCAGTAGCTATGCTGAAACCAGGGCTTTTCACCTTTTACTTTCACTGCAGGTTCTTCGGTGTTTGAGGTTTTGACATTTTCCCATCCGGACATAAAGGAATGGGATCTGGGGTTTTGCTTCCCTGCTCTGCTTGAATCATAAAATTACAGATGAAGGAAATAGTTTGGGTTGGAAGGGAACTTAGAGACCATCCAGCTCCTCCCTTCTGCCATGGGCAGGGACACCTTCCACTGTCCCAGGCTGCTCCAAGCCCCAATGTCCAGCCTGGCCTTGGGCACTGCCAGGGATCCAGGGGCAGCCACAGCTGCTCTGGGCACCCTGTGCCAGGGCCTGCCCACCCTGCCAGGGCACAATTCCTTCCCAATATCCCATCCATCCCTGCCCTCTGGCAGTAGGAAGACATTTCCACTCCAGTTACTGATGAAATCCCCCTCCAGCTTCCCTTCAGACCCTGGAAGGAGCTGTGAGGTCTCCACACAACCTTCTCACAGCCCCAGCTTTCCCAGCCTGGCTCCACAGGGGAGGCACCTCAGCAGCTTGGTGCCTTCTCTGGACCTGCTCCAACAGCTCCACATCCTTTTCTTGGAACACCAGAACTGTGCCCAGGATCTTCCCTGCCCTTTCATGCTCCTCAAGGGAGGTGCTGGCTCTGAAAACCCACCCTGAGCACAGGTCAAGAGGGCAAGCACCCTCCTCAAGTCCACTTCAGCTGATCCACTGGGCAGATCCATCCTAATCCAACCTGTCCCTGCCTCCAAGATGAGCAGAGTGGCATTTTGCAATGGACACTCGTTGCTCCACTGGTATCAATACTTCCCTGTTTCAGTGGCTTCAGGTCTCTGCTTAGTCACTTAAAGCTCACTCTGTTCGTCTCATGTTCTTACTTATTTGTGGCAGAAATCAGCACTGAGTCTCCACAGAAATTGTTTACTTTGCTGTTGTCAATAGAAACTAAAGGTCAAACAATCAGAGCTGAGCCTGTGGTTCTAACTCAGTATCTGTTTATAGTTTTGCTGATGAGTATTAATAAAAATATTTGTTTGGCCAAGGAGGCCTCACGGCTAAAACAAAGGTGGCCATGGAATAGAGAAGTGGGGGAAAATAAGCCAAGCTCCTCTCAGCAGAAACACAGGTTGAGGGAGCCCTCACAACTGCAGTCACCTCATAAATCCATCTCCACTGATCAAGGTGGGTATTTTCCCCTACAGCTGCATCCCAGCCAGGCTGAGGCACCACAGTCCTCACAGCAGTATCTCCTGATCCCTCCAACTTCTTGGGCAACTCTTTACACCTTTAAAAACCTCTTAAGACCTTTAAAAACACCATCTGTGCAGGGTCCACTGTAGCTTTTTAATGAGAGAAGGGCAAAGGAATACTTTTGGGGACTTAAAAAATAGCCCTATCTGGCACAGAACCCCCAATTTTCTCTGGCTTCTGAACTTTTCGTTTACAGAAGTTTTGGACATATGGCTTAAGGAAGGCTTTGGGTTTTTTCTCTTTTTGTTCTGGTGTGGCAGATTCTAGTTTCCTTGGGGAAGAAATTGAGGGAGGGGAGGAAAAAGCATCTGTGGAGTCAATAGGGGGTTTTACTTTTTAGATGCTTCAGCCCTCTCACTCTGCCTTGTTCCATCTCTGCCAGACCGTGCCCAGGCCCCCGAGCAGTCTGCACCAAAGCCTCTTCCTTCCTTCCTTGTGTGAGCTGGATTAGAAAAGACAGGCTCTGGTATTTTGGAAATGAGTTTGTGATGCCTGGGTAATGCTGGAGAGCTCTGTATCATCAATAATTAAAGCCCATTTGTCTCTTCCCAGTGAAGAACTGAGATTGCTTTGCTGAGTCTCAATCAATATCAGCCACGAGCAAACCAGCCTGTCTGAACCAAGGGCTCATTGGAATGAATCCTGCCTCAAACTGGGCAGGAAAAAAGAGCACGGAGGTCTCACTGTGAAGTCATCTGCTCAGCAGCCCTTTGTGTTCAAAGGGTGCAAAGCTACGAGGCAAACTTCACCAGCATCACACGACCCGATCCGTTAGCACGGGGCTGAGTAATTCCGAAACCCTCACCTCTGAGGCGGGGCCAAATGACACAAAGTGAATCACCCAGGAGCCCGGGACCCTTTTCTGCTGGCAAAAGAAGCTGTGAAAACGTTGCAAGTGGCACAGGTTTCTCTCTGCTTATTCAGCATTTTGGTTGACTTGGCTTTTATCCTGCCAGCATTGCTCAGCGGTCGGATCCCGAGGCAGCCTGGGTGTAGTTGTTTTACTCAGAAAGCTGGTAGCACAGGTGTTCTGAAACAGCATGGTTTGGGGGAGTTGAATTTTTCCATCCCTCAGTCTCTGAGCTCTGGGCTTCATCATCAGGTGCTCAGCTTGAATGAGGATGTAAAGCAGAAATCTCTTGCTCATCACATCCGTCTTCACAAGGGAAGGTCTCTTTGATTTCCTGTGTCAGCAGAGTGTCACAGTGTCTGTATTGTTGCAAATCCCCTGAGCCCAAGCATCCCGTCTTTAACTCTGTCCAAAAACCCGGGGAAAGGTGTAAGAACAAGGAAAACATGCAGGGAGATTTCACCTGGGGGCTCTTGCAGCTTCTGGTGCTTTGCCCCTCAGGGATTTTATGAAGTGGGTCAAGTCCTAAGCCATCAGCACCCTGGAAGGAATTCCTCAGTCATTACCTCGTTCATCACCCTTTCAAACTCACAAAAACTCCTTACATCCCCAAAGCCAGGGGACTCTGCAGGGTGAATGTGTGTCCTGAGAGCAGCACCCTTCTCCTGCCCCAGCTGGAGCTGGTGCCATCTGCAACACTCTGATTTCTTAGAGCAGGACCTGTCACCGGCAACGGGATGAATCTGGCTTAAATAGCTCCTCCTGCAGGAGCCATTCCAGTTCTTTCATCCTTCCCGAAGCTTTCCCAGCTCTGTTCCTCCCTTCTGAGACGGGGAGACTAAAAGTGCTCCCAGCACCCAGGACACAGGGGCGTGGTGGATTTGTGCTGCAGCATGGCAGCGCTCTCCCTTCCTTTACTGGTAATTCCTCACGGCATTTTGGCTTTTTTTGGGTGCTCCTGAGCACTGGACAGGTTCTTTCCAGGGGCCGTCCATCAGGATGTCATTCTGGAGTGCTGGTAGCAGTCAGAGCCAATTGCCTCACTGGTGGCATGTGGGTAATTTTCCCTTTGTGAATCACTTTGCACCCAGTTAACAAATGGATCCTTTCGTGTATTCCCTCAGCTTTACCGTCCTGCATATCCCTTTTTTTTCCAGGTAGCCAAGGAATGTGCTGAAAAGCCTGGATTTCAGTCGTGTGGGGGTTCCCCTGCTGCAGCTCGTGCTGGTGAACCTGAGGCTCTGGCTGTGCCCCTCTGAGCAGAGTCCAGATCCCAAATCCCTCTGCAATTACCAACATCCCCACTGAGCTCCATCCACACTGGCACCAGGGGCTCCTGGTGTCCCTGGGGGGGTGGCAGGGACACTCCTGGAAATGGGGATGGGAATGGGGATGGTGGCACCTGCAGCTGTGTTTTGAACGTTGCTTAAGTCCTGAGGAATGAGCCTGGAGCTCCAAAAATCTGCACTGACAAGGAAATCACTGGGTTTTGCCTCACACAGGGGCAGAGAGCCAGGGGTTTGCCCTGGCTAATGAGCTAAAATGCAAATAAAGTAAATACCCTCATTTGTGCAGGATTCCTTCTATTTTACATCAGGGACAGTTTGGTCTCGGTCCCTCAGAGGGCTATAAACCTGTTAAGAGGGAAAAAACAGAGGGAACATCAATCCAAGGGGATGAGACCAGTGTTTTTATAGCCAGTGCATGTATCCAATGTTGGACAGTGGGACACTGCTGGTGTTAACCACCCTGTTATGTGCTCTTCCAGCAGCATGCCTGGGAAGATGCTGGAGTTCAGCAGCTGGAAACTGCAATTCTTCTGGAAATCCCAGCACCTTTTCCTGTATTAGCCACTGCTCTGTGCTGAAGGAGAGATGTTTCTGCAGGGACACTCTGGAAAACCCCAGAAAAAGCAAATCCTTTTCTCACACACAATTACACAGAATATTGCCTTTCTTTCACAAAATACCTGCTAAACACCTGTTCAGCATTTTTGAGGTCCCAGGAGGTCCTAACATCTGCAGTGGCGTCATCAGAGATTCTCCTGCCCCCTCTGGCAGGCCCCGTGGTGCCAGCCCTCTTCCCTTTGGTGGCATTCCCACCCTTCCCCACTCTTTCCCCAGCCATAAAAGTCCTTTCTTCAGTCCCACCTGCCCTGCCCGGGGGCTGGCACAGCTGGAGGGGGAGGAAGGATTGGGCCAGGCTGCCCCTGCTTCAAAGGGCTGTTCCAGGGATTCCTTCATTAACCTTACACCCCACTGGAGCAACGTGAAATGAGGCAAAAGCACCGAGGCTGTTCCCCCGTGGAGGCACAGCTGGTTTGGGCAGGATATTTTTTTCCTTTTGGTGTGTGGACATGTGGGCTGTGTTAACATTTTGGCACGTGGCAAGGAGTGCAGGGAGGTTTCCTCCTTCTGCAACATCAGAGAGCTTTTCTCTGGATCTGCTGGCTTGGATGGGGAGTATCCATAGGTTTGAAGGGGGAAGTTGGAGACCTCAGGCCAGCTCACTTCGTGGATGTGGATTTTGCACTGGGAATTAAGCCCTTGGGATGAGATGGGAGACAGCCCCAGGAAGGAGAAAGGGATGCATCTGGAAAGGAGCAACTCTCTCTCCTGTGCCATCCTTTGCTCCACCGGGGTCTCCATGGCCACAAGACTCACTGCAATGCACTTTATTGAGCAGCAGGAGGGCAGTTTATAGCCCAGATCTGAGCGTTCCTGTGTTTGTCCCTGGGAGAAAGTTTCCAGAAGAATTGCAAAGGGGAAATTATCATGGAATCCCAGGATGGTTTGGGTTGGAAGGGAACTAAGACACCATCCATTCCCACCCCTGCCATGCCAGGGACACCTCCCACTGTCCCAGGCTGCTCCCAGCCCCAGTGTCCAGCCTGGCCTTGGGCACTGCCAGGGATCCAGGGGCAGCCACATCTGCTCTGGGCACCCTGTGCCAGGGCCTGCCCACCCTGCCAGGGAACAATTCCTGCCCAATATCTCATCCAGCCCTGCCCTCTGGCAGTGGAAGCCATTCCCTGTGTCCTGTCCCTCCATCCCTTGTCCCAAGTCTCTCTCCATGTTTCCTGGAGCTCCTTCAGGTCCTGCAAGGCCACACCTGGGTCACCCCAAAGCTTCTCCTCTCCAGGCTGAACAATCCCAGCTCTCCCTGCCAGCATCCCAGCAGAGCTGCTCCATCCCTCTGCTCCTCCTGGAGCCTCCCCTGGACTCTCTGCAGCAGCTCCAGGTCCCTCCTGTGCTGGCCCCAGGGCTGGGGCAGCTCTGCAGGTGGGCTCTCACCTGAGCCCAGGGGCAGAGGGGCAGAATCCCCCCCTCCCCTGCTGCCCACGCTGGGGCTCAGCCCAGGGCACGGGGGGGTTCTGGCTCCCAGCTCTCAGCCCCAGCACCCCCAGGTCCTTTCCCAGGGCTGCTCCAGCTGCTCATCCCCTGGATTGATCCGGGGCATTGCCCCAACTCAAGTGCAGCAGCAGCACTTGAAACTTCGTGAGACATCCCCTGTTTTAATGCCAAGCTTTCCCCTGGCAGGTGAGTGCTGTTCCCACTGAAGCCCAAAGGAAAGGGCTCACTCAGAAATCAGTGTTTTTACTTCCATTGTGCCTCTATTGTGGCATCTCAGAAGCCCCGGGGTGCTCTGCAGGCTGTGGTTGGTGCTGCTCCTGTGCTCAGGGGCTGAGAGCAGCAGAACCTCCCCACAGCTGCCTCTGCCTCCCTGAAACCTCCCCTATGAGGCTGATTATCAAAATCGAGGTCATGATGCAGGTGTGTTTGAGAAACCCTTTCAAGTGATCAGGGGTGGGGAAAAGCAACAATCAGGGCTTGCTGGATCAGCAAGCTCTGACCTTGCCTGCAAGGTGAGCGGGCCACAGAGAGGAATCAGGTCTGTAGCACAACTTTTAGCAGAAAACTGCTCCACTTAGGCACCAAAAATGACTCTGTAAAACTAAACCAATGAGCAATGGAAACTAAACTTCAGCTTTTTGAGTTCCCACACTTCATGAAGTGTATCTGTGGGAGGGTAAGGGTTTGAAGAGAATGAAGAAATACATTAGAGAATGAAGAAATGCTTCCCATCAGCCACAGCTTGTCATGGAGGATTTTCAGTTACACCCCCTAAAGTCAGCAAGGGCAGGTGCAGCTTCCCCAGGAGCCTGGGGGTTGCAGGAGGTCTGCACCCAGCTGCCCCTCTGCCACTGCAGAAGCTGATACCATTTTCTAGCCTGGCACCATCAGCCATGGGAGGGGTTTTTTTGTCATTTATAGATGTATTTTACAGATTGGACCACTGGTTTGCTCTGCAGGCTGTTCCTGTTTCCTTCACCTGGGTTTTCTTCAGCTAATGCTAAAGAGGACTCTGACTCTAAATCAATGGATTTATGGAGTCTTCCTGATGGGATTTTTAAAAATCTTCCCTGTATCCACTTTAGATGTGGCATCTGTGCTTTGAGACATTCACATCATCAGGACAGGCACTGTTGGTGGGACAGTGTCTACACTCATTCTCTATTAAGTCATTTTTAATTAAAAGCAATTCATTTGGGGTGTTTCCAGAGTAGAAACCAGACCTACCTTGGCTTATAAGAGGATAATACTGAACAATTCACCAACCCAGAGAAGCAGCGTGAAAACAAAAAAATTTAATGGATGTTTTGAGAGATGGGGAGGGTTGGCAGCCCTCAGATCACAGGATCAAAACAACCTCAGTTTGTGCCATAAATCCCCATCCCTGGGTGGAACTGGGCCTGATTTTGGAAAACAAAAGTGCCCTTCCCCAGTGGCTGGTCTGGGTTTATCTTTCTATCAAACAGTCACTTTTAATTAAAAAAAACCCCACCTGAGCCTTTTTTCTCTTTTACAGGATCCATTAATGCCTCATATGGTCAAGAAAACAGAGATTCTTCCTAACCATGGACACCATGTATAATTTTTGCTTTTTGTCACTGTGACCAGATGCTGGCACTCTGTGTGCCCCTGGAAATCAGGCACTCTCCTCTTCAAGAACCTCAGCCCTCTGACCCCCAGTGAAGGGGAAGAAGGGAAAAAAAAGAATGGAAAGAACACAAAGCAGCTGCTCACAGTATTTTATTTCTCCTGGATCTGGTGAAAGGGAAAGAGAGCTTTGAGGCTGAAGACAATAGGGATCTAATAGGGATGCTGAAGTGCTATTTCTCCTTGGATTTCTCTGTTCCTCCTTTTCAGCAAGCAGGAGTCTGTGGTTTTGGTTCAAGCCACTGTTGGGAGGAGCTCCGAAAGCCAAGCAACTGAAGGTAGAAATAAAAGCCAGAGGTGAAGGTCTCTTTGGAAACCAAAGAAATCTCTCTAGATTTCAGCTCTCAAAAATTTGCCAGAGCCAAAGGCACAAGAGGCAGGCTGTTTTCTGCAAGGCTGTGCCCGCAAATAGCCCAAACACACACCTCCCTGAATGCAAAGAAGATCAGTAAAAGATCATCTTGTTCTAACCCCCTGCTGTGAACAGGAACCCCTTCCAATAAATTGTCCAACCTGGCCTTGGGCACTGCCAGGGATCCAGGGGCAGCCACAGCTGCTCTGGGCACCCTGTGCCAGGGCCTCAGTGCCCCTACAGGGAGGGATTTTTTTCTGATTTTAACTCTAAAGCTCCTCTCTTTCAGTGTGAAGCCACTCCCCCTTCTCCTATTACTACACATTCTTGCAAATGGTCTCTCTCCTGTCGTGAGGTCTCTCCTGCAGACACCCCGAACCATGAGCTGCTGATCCTTCAGGTGTAAATTGGATTGGCACAAATCCCTGGTGCAGGCAGGCTACTCTTCCATCAGCTCCCAAGAAGAAAATTCCCAAGCATCACCACTCTGCTGCTAGGGAATTTAGTATCAAAGAGTCCAAATCCAGAAAGCAAAATGAAGGTTGGAGCTCAGACCCTTCACTGAGTTAGAGCTGTTATCACCATAATTGTGGCTTTTCCATGGCTGTGAGGAAAGGGAGCAGCATGAGGCACCAGGGGTGCACAGGCAGACCTGGAGTTTGGAATGAGGGTGGGGGTCCTGCTGGGCACCCCCCATCAGCAGCATCACCCCCAGCCAAGCTTCCAGCTCTGTGCCAGTGAGCAGGACAGGCACCACCACATTCCCCCCATCCCATACACCTGAACCGTCCTCCCCGTGGCTTCCTGAGGGTTCCAAGGGGAGAGGCTGGCTTGGATCTCTGGAATCCAGGTGGCACAGGCAGATCCAGGGGAGTGGTGCCAGCTGCAGGCTGTGCACAGGGCTGTCAGCACCACCTCCAGACACGGAGGGCTCCAGGAAAGCTCCTGAGCACCAGCCAAGCAGGATGGATTCCAAGCTCCTCAGCCACCGCCGGAACCCTGCGACACTGGGAAAGGTAGCTCGCCCTCCCTGAGCCAAAAATGGAAAGGATTAGCACATTTTTCATCCCTCAGAAGGAAGAGGAGACTGTTTTCCCTCTGTAGTCACTGACTGCTTCCTAGGGGATTACATGGCATGCCTTGCCCACAAGTCAGCTCGAGAAGTTTTTGGTGGGGATCCCCATCCCTGCCATGGATAATTTCCCAAATGCAGACAGCCAGCACAGCAATCCTACCCCCAGCACTTTCAGGAGGCAACATTTGGTCCGGAAACACAGTGCTGGAGAAGCTGATAGCTTGTCCTGGGCTCTCCACAACTCCCAAAAGAGGGGCTGCTCACAGCCCAGGCCCTGGAGAAGCACAGGGCACCACAGCAGCAGCCCCTTCTCCCAAGGGCATCTCCAGAGCTCATTTCCTTCCTCAGCCACGCCTTTGTGCCACTCTGGGATCACAGATCCCCAGGTGAGGGTGAGGTTGGGAGCCTGGTCAAAGTTCAGTGACAAAATGACCTTTGCAAGCAGAAGGGAGGTTGCAGTTCCAGCAGCACACCCAGGAATGGGACAGGCAGTGAATATTTTTCCCTTTCCATAGCTTGCTCTCTGCCCACAGCTTTTATCAATGGTTTTGGGTGGGTTTTTTTTAGGTATCAGCTGTTTCAAAGCCCGACACTGAAGAACTTCCCCCCTATAAAAAGTGCAGAAAGCTGAAATTTGGCAGGGAAACCAAGAGAAGTTCCTTGGAACGGCTTCCTTTGAAAGATTTGGGAGTTCAAAGTTCCACATCAAAGTTTCACAGCACATTTTGCACCTATTTTGTTTTGAGAGACCCATAAACGACCTGCCCAGGGAGATTTCTCAGCACATTATCCGTGCTGAGGTTTGTGGGTGTTTCTCACCTTTTGAGCAGAGAAAGCCAGGTTTGCCAAATTTCCCTGGAAAGCACTGTGGCCATCCACAAGAACCTGCACCAAGGAGGTTTCCAGTAACATTTTAATTCTCATGTCCACAACTAACAGGAGCAGGTGCAAGCTCCTAAATTCCCATGAGTGGGAAAATCCTCAAAAAAGGATCTCTAACCAACAGCCCTCAGAGATCACAACAGCTCAGCTGCAAAGAGGAGAAGGTCTGGGGTCTTCTCTGCCTTGGGCTGGGGTTGGTTTCGTGCTGGGTTTTAGACTTGCCTGTAGACCTTGCGTAATCAAAAATAGAACTGTAAAATCATCATCTGCTTTGTTCTGTGCAAGTAATTCTCTATTCACAGCTCACCCTCATCCTGCAGAGCAACTCACATGCTCTGGTTTGTTACGCCAGCATAGTCTAATTCCAGAGATCACAAAAATAATATTCCAAGTCTAATCCCAAAGAAAGGATTACCAGGGATCAAATCCATTATTTCACAATAAATCCCTTTTATGTCTTTTTTTCTTTCCCATCAGCGATCAAAGCAAGTGGATTTCAGCTCTAAAATGCTGCTGCTGTACAGCAGAAGAGATCCTTGCTCAAGGCTTAACATTTACTTGCTTTTTTTGTTCCCCTCCTTTTTTTTTGCACAGTATCAAAGGAGATTTATTTTTTCCCCCTTGCCAAAAATAAAGTCTGGTCTAGATTCTCAGCTGCAGCTGAGAGCACTGGGAAAGAAAGTAGCTACAGCCCATTTTTGCAGCTTCCTCATCTTGTAGGACAGTTTCTAATCTTCTCAAATTGTCAGCAGCCCATCAGGGCTGTTTCTCCCCTTGAGAATCCGAGCTGAGGAGAGAAGCTCTGGCTGTAGTGAGGGGAGATTTAGAGACCACCAAAGGGTTTGTTTTTTTCCTTCCAAACACAAGGGCAGGCTTATCTCACCAGCTGCAGTGCTTTTGTCATTGCTGTTGCCCCAGTGAAGCTCTGAAATGACACAGGAGCCTTCAGCATCCCACTGCCCAGGGGTGGGACCCTGCAGCTCTGATCCCTCACTGGCCTGTTTTCCATAAAACACAGCCAGAGCCACCAGCCACAGCATTCCAGACCTGCTGCTGTGGGCAGAGGCAGCCCCCTGCTTCCCCTGCATGGCATCCCATGGAAGACAAAAGCAATCCTGAACCTGTGTCAGCCTCCATCACGTGCCAGGTATAAATAGCACAAAGTCTCCTCATGGCTGGGAGGCCACGGCTCCTCCACTAACTGGACCATATTTTCAGTGCTAATCTCAGTCTGTTGGAATTAGCTCTGCTGAAGCCAACAGAATGATCCAGGTCAGATCAATTATGATGAAAAATTCAATTATGGTAGTGCCATATGCAGCACTATAAAAAGGACTGGGCTGTGCATATGGCTGGAGAAACAAACAGCACAAATGCCCCCACACTGTGATGCCCTTTAGTCTTTCTACAGGGGCCACGATGAGAGGAGGAAAAGTGCCATCACTTGTCCTTTTCAAAAATTGCCAGCCTTCAAATATCCCTCTCCACCACCCTCCAAAAGACCAGGAATCACCTCCTCGTGGAGGTTGCTTGGAACTCTGAGAGCCTTTGAGGAGGTGGAGCTGGTCGGGCTTGTGGCATGAAAATTTCCACCAAAAATTATGGAATCATTAAGGTTGGAAAAGAGCTTTAAGATTATCCAGGTGAAACATCAACCCAGAACTGGCAGCATTATAAAAAACCCAGATTTTCCAAACATTTCCTATTAAAAAAAAAAATCTCCTAATTTCCCTAGGGATGGATCAAGTCCAGGGCTGGGACTTGGGCACTTGAGGACACAACCTAAGAAGAAGAATGCTGCCTGTGCTGGAGATCCATCCCTTTTTCCCAGGAATGTGGGCAAATTTCTGCCCATCTCTGGGGGGCAGAAAGGAAGCAGCACTGCAGCAAAGCCTGCTGATTAATCCATCAATCCTGCAAAGTCCAGCAAAATGGAGAAATTCCCACTCCACAGGAGTCACAGGAGCCAGGCCTCTCAGGACAAAAAAAAAAAAAAAAAAAAAAAAAAAAAAAAAAAAAAAAAAAATTTAGAAAGGGAAGAGGAGGAAGATCTTGGTAAAGAGGAGGTGAGGTGAAGGTTGTGCCATCAACCCCGGCTCTCCCTGTGCTTTCACCCCTTGGAGCAGTGATTCCAAAGTGAGGTGCGCAAGATGATCCAAAGTGCAGCAGGAGGAAATTCTAGGATGGCAGTAGCACGTGTAAGTAATTTATAAACACAAACACAACTGAGGTGCATGTTTTTGCAGAGAGGGGAACATAATTTTAAAAAAAAGTTTGGAGACCACTGACCCAGAGGAATCTCCACTGGAGTTTCAGCCCAAAAATCTCAGGGAAATCTGCTGCCACAGCAGAGCAGAGCCCCTCAGCACGCCTGCAAGGCTGAGGGGAGGTTTTGGTGCCAGTCATAGGCTGCTTCCAGGGAGAAATAGCGTGTCCCAGAATTCCCTTTCAGCCTCTAATGGAATAACCACCAGCACTGCAACATGCAGCAAAAGCCTCTGAGAAGCTGCCATCAACTCATCACAAAAAAAATAACGACAAAAAAAAGCCCTCAGTGGATTGACCAGTGTTCAAAAATACATCCAAAGGATGCTCTTGCACGTCAGCCTGCTCTGGCAGGCTCCTTCTGCACAGGCTTCCAGATGGTCCATCATTTTAGCCCTTCCTTTATTTTAAGCGGACAGCCTGAGGCACAGCAGGACCGTATCACTGCTTTATTTGAGAGCAGGGAAAATGAAAGTTCTCCCAGCAAAAAGAAATTATTTTTCTAAAAATAATGACAAGACAAATAATTCTCAGATTTCCTTTTATTCTTATTATTCTTCCCCACACAAGGCCACAGTTTTCAGAGAGCCCCAGCTCAGCAGAGATTTAAAGGAGCCTCTTGGTGGTTGATAGTTCCCTGTATTGCAGTCACTGATTCACAGATTAATTTGTTTTTCAAGTCTAAGTCATGCACTTCATGCTGGACAACTTCAAGTGCAATAAAAGAAAGCCTGTACACCATAGGTCTATTTATTAGGCAGTTTTCAAGGTTTTCCAAAAGAAGCCTGTTAAAACGATTTCACACCCTCTTTCAGTAAAAAAAAAAAAAAAAAAAAAAATAAATAAATTAATTTTTTAGGGTCTGCTGTGGAACCAGTTGAGTTCAGGAGGCAAACCTTAAATCTTGATAATTATGTACTGTTTAAGTGTGATACCGCAGCAGGTTGGGGAAAACCCAGCCTTGCATCTCCGGGACCTTCAGGGCTGTAAATTGAACAAGCTGCTTTTCCTGCCACCATGTCCTGAAAAAAAGGAGGGGAAAATCATCAAGAACAGCAAGCACATACAGTAGGAATCCAACTGCTTTTTACCATTTCTCTCTTTTCTCTTTCAAAAGCCTGCCTGATGGGAAATCAGCAGAAGGGAGGGAAGGATCCCCTGATGATGCCACTGGGTCCTGGCTATGACTGTGGTGTGGCTCCCTCCAAAAACGAGTGCCTTCAGCACACACCCAGCAAGTCCTACACTCCCCAAATTAAAGAATCTGTTGGTTTAAGAACCCAGACTGAGGCCTGTTTGCATCTGACCCTCCCTTGTGCCTCCTGGCCCTCCATCGAGAGCTCATCCTTGGGAGATGCCAAGGGGAGCAATCCGAGCCAATCAGAAACACAAAGCCTCTCAGCCTCCAAAAAAACCCCTGGATGGGAGTCAAACAATACAAGTTTTGAGAATTATTTTAGACTAAATTCTTCCTCAGGACATGATCTCCAAGGGTGAAAGCTCGGCCCCACCGAGGCCAAGAGCAAAACTCCTGCAGACCTCAGCAGGACCTGGCTCTCACCCAAAGCAAACTTTTCAAGTCTCAGTCAAGCTCTTCAGCTGCAGATGTTCATTTCTATTATTTCTGCAGCCTTTCTGTCTCACCAAAAGGATCCTTCCGCAGTGGCCATCCAAAAGCCGTTGACAAGACAGAAGAAATTTAATTTGCAGCTGAAAAAGAAGTCTATAAATTTCTTTTTTGGTTGTTTTTTTTTTCTTCTTTGTTTCCCCCATTAAAATCAGTGTGTCTGTGACACGGCCTCAAAGCGTGGTGGTGTCAGTCTGGCTGGTGGAGGAGTCTGACAGCCCTCAAACCCTTTGGGGGCTGGGATCATGCCCTGTTCTATTCCTGCACAGCCCCTCACCCTACAGGACCCCGGGTCTGCCACGGGAGCCTTCCAGGGACCATGGTAAGAGCAATTACAGACACAAGCATTTTGATTTCAGCCTTGTTGCCTCTCCCTGTGCCAGCATTGTTTGTCATCCCCAGCAGACCCACAGCATTTTCTCTTCCCAGGGAAGAGCACTGTGACAATGATGTTGGAAGTGCTTTGACGTTTGGAGCCACGGTAACGAGTAAAACATG
Source organism: Cettia cetti (assembly GCA_013401135.1). Classification (NCBI taxonomy): domain Eukaryota; kingdom Metazoa; phylum Chordata; class Aves; order Passeriformes; family Sylviidae; genus Cettia; species Cettia cetti. The sequence goes on from VZUI01044101.1 coordinate 77,566, forward strand.
AAGCCTCCACTTTACGACAAGTTCTGTGGCTTCTGATGATTTGTGTTAAAGCTCCTGGAAACCAGAAGCTGCTCCAGCCTCCATTCTTGCTGTCAGAAGGAAACATCCACGTGGCCACAGGGGATGGCTCAAGAACACGGCTCTGAGCATGCCAAAGAGCTGGAAAACAAAGAGCAGCCCATGCTGGACTGGTTTTGTTCTTGGAGATCACCCTGGTCACCCCGGGGCTGGCAGGGATGAAGACCCACCTCACACCAGCTCTGTGGCCCATGGCCTCACGAGCAGAGGTGACCATGGCCTCTGCCATGGACAGACACCTCCTTCACCCAAGGAACCAACGCCAATCGCCACAACCAACCTCTTGTCCCTCTGCTCCCGGTGTTAAAATGCCAAGAGGAATTCCCCACCCTGAATGCCGTAGGTTCAGACCCCAACTCTTTACCAGAACCACCACATTTTCCCTATATGCTGGCACTTACGGAATTGTTCTCAGCAACCAGGAACACAAGGGGGCTTGGGAGGAAAGAAAATAAAGCAGGCCTTGCTTCCACCTTCGTCTCCTCTCCACAGGCTCTGACATTTTTTGTGCAATGGGAGCTGGGCCGCGCCCTCCTCGTTCCTATAGATGCCAAGTTGGTGACTTGCCACGTTATTGGAGCCCACAAACCTCGGGCTTCGTCCAAGGAAGGAAGTCAGGCTCCGACAGAGGCAACTGCATTGAACTTGCTCAAACATGCAGATTTCCAGAGCTCTCTGCTCCCACAGCCCAAAGGACATTGCAACACCACCCCGAGAGCCTGGCGTGCCAAAGCGAGAGCTGATGTCCAGGTTAGATCCAAGCCACCACAGGAAGATGGGAATCTCAGACCCTGGGAAATGCAGGGCTGCAAGAACCTGAAGAATTTCCTAAGATTTTCCCACAAGACACAGGGCAATCTTGAGCTTTTGTGTTGTTTTCTTCACTCACATTTATAAGGAAAGGCTGGGAGAGCTGGGACTGTTCAGCCTGGAGAGGAGAAGCTTTGGGGTGACCTCATTGTGGCCTTGCAGGGCCTGGAGGGGCTGCAAGAAAATGGAGAGAGACTTTTCCAAGGGATGGAGTGCCAGGCCAAGGGGGAATGGCTTCCACTGCCAGAGGGCAGGGCTGGATGGGATATTGGACAGGAATTGTTCCCTGGGAGGGTGGGCAGGCCCTGGCACAGGGTGCCCAGAGCAGATGTGGCTGCCCCTGGATCCCTGGCAGTGCCCAAGGCCAGGCTGGACACTGGGGCTTGGAGCAGCCTGGGACAGTGGAAGGTGTCCCTGCCCATGGCAG
>VZUI01044102.1:0-47653 GCA_013401135.1 Cettia cetti
TCGAGGGCGGCGGGGCTGAGGCGGGAGAGCGCCGCGGAGGGGGGGCAGACGACCAGGGCAGGAGGCGGCGTAGCCCGCGGTGCCGGGCGGCAGCAGGAGCGGCTCCTGGCGCTTTGTCTCGGGCGCTGCTCGGCTCCCGCACCGGCCCCGCCGGCCCCTCCCTGCGGCGGCCGCGCTCCGAGCCCGCTCGCCGGGGCCCCTGCGGGCGGGGTGCGGCGCAGCGTGCGGGCATCTTTGCCAGGAGCCCTTTTTATTTTTGCTAACAGATGGCTGAGGTGGGTGTTCAGATCCGCGTATGATGCTAGGGAAATGTTCAGTGCTGTGAAGAGAACTAGGTATGAATTTGCTGAGAGGATATTTTCAACTTTGTCTTGTGCCGGTTGAATTAATGGATGGAAACGTTCGCCGAAATGGTAGTATCATTTTCATCGATGATGTTATCTGTCATAGATATCAGCTGGGAATTCATGAAGTTACAGCTTGCAGTCTGCATTTTTGTAGGCCTGTCATTAATGCGTTTGGCAAGTTGCGTTAACCATACTTAAAAAAAATACAGACCTGTTCTGAGAAACTATGCAACGCAGTCATTAAGTGTTCCATGCTCTACTTCTCTCGAGGTAACTGAGTGCTTAAATAGGAGTAAGCACAAACTAGTCTTTGTTCTTTATCCCTTCTAGAACAGTTGGAGAACTGAAATCATTTTCACAGAATACCTGTGTTCTGTCATTAGTAGCTTTTACAGTAATCAGACCCTGTTCTTGAGGCTAGTGACTTACTTCATCAAGACTCTAAATTTGGACATAACTTGGCATTAAAATCCCGAGAGATTTCTTTGACTCGGCATTCTTTGCTGACTGTTAATGCCTTTGAAATTTGAAAGGTGGTGTCCAGTGTTTATCAAATAATGCCTTATCAGGCATTCCAGCTCTCAGGACAATGGTATGCTACCTCTCCAAAAGGGGAGGGCTTGCCTTAATTTGGAGTAGGCTGTGCATTTGACTGCATTTGAGACTGTACATCATCTGCAGTACATCTATTAATTGATTTGGCTGTGTGCTAATTTACCAAGGACAGCTATAAAGTCCTTTATAGCTCTGTAAAGCTATATAGATCTTTATAGAGCTATAAAGCTACTTTTAGATGTAGATGTACTTTTTTCCTACCACCTGTAATTAGGGTGCTAGAGCTTACAGGGGGTAGGAAAAAAGTACATCTACAGATAACAACAGAATCATGAAAAAACGTGTGATTCCTTTCCTAAAATTTGTCCAGTTTCTGACTTTGTTGAAAATGGTTTATGTCTTAGGTAGTGGAGTGGAGGGAACTGCTAAATCATAAGTGAAATCTCATGTTTTACTGAACCCCTTCTTGAAAGTACTTACAAAAGCTAGAGCTTCTCAAAGCATTTTTTCCATCATGTGAAATGATTCTTCTGAACACTTGAGATTAATTTCAGAATAGCACACGAAATAAGTCATGTCTGAAACTCCAGTTGTCCTTGCCTTGTGAACACTCATATCTCACACTGTTATCCAGCATCCTTGAATGCAGAAGTTTTTGAAACTGAAGAACATTTTTCTGCATTTATTTCTGCATTTTTGTGCCAAGTTTTTATTTTTGAAAAACCACTACAAAAAAACCCCAAAATACTTCCCTTTATGCTTCAAAACATTTGAAGCAAGTGGGATTGCTTTTATTTACAGTTTTTCAGCTTAGGCTATCTCTGTTCATGCATATTAGCTTAGGCTCAGATTAAGTTCTCATAGAAAGGTCGCCCTAGGACAGAAAAAATGTAGGCAAAGCCAATAATAATAATTACAATAAATTATTTCATTGGGTATTATGCTTTTATTCAGTTATTGCTCCATTGGCAACTCAGAAGAGCTACGTTGGTTGCCATCTTTGATTAAATTTATGTTTGGATGTGCAACTGCACAGTCATACCCATCTGACGTAGAAGTATGGACAGCTTCTGAAATGTGGCTCAGCCTGCTGCCTCGTTATATTAGTGCTTAGTAAAATCATTTCCCAGAGCTGACTGGTGCAGTAGGTGCTTGGCAGCTGTGTGTGTGAGGGTCGTGGTTATGGGGAAGGGCAGGACTTTATCTGTCCCTTGGTGTGTCTGTGATGGTGGGAGACCCCCTCAGGATCCACGCGCTTGTCCTGGACTCTCCAGCCTCAGAAGCTGGTGCTTTAGCTTTGCTGAAGATCAGCGTTATAGATGAAAGATCTGGTTTACTTTGGTTTTTATAAGCATTCTATTAATAAGAAAGAACTCTACCCAGTTTGTAATGATCCCTTCCAAAAAGTGGAGAGATGAATGTTCAATAGTCGGGGTGTGGAACTGCATTAATGACATTTAAAAAGCTAAATAATATTTTCAGTGTCACAGTTTCGTTTTCTCGCGGTGTGCAAGTTTAAATGTTCTGTGAAATGTCAAAGTAGGTTTCCATGTCACTTAAAAGTTTCTTCTAAAACTTCCTTTCGCTGCTCCTTTAAGACTGTTGCTCTATTAGGTTGTTTTTTTTTAATTAATATCGTTATATTACTACATCGAGTCACATTTGTAGCTTTAAAGTTTTGTAAAAGTAATGAGTGCACGCTTGTCATTAGAGGTCACAAATCTGATATTAAGTCTAAAGTCACTAGGTCAACATTTGTTACTGTGCAGCTTGTGTGCTGTTTGGCTGTTTTTCGATTTTCATTTAATTTACTGATGAAACTAGAGCAGTAGACTGGCTCTGTCTGACAATGTAGTTGTCTCTAAGGTGAGCTTAAAAATCCATTCATGAGTAGTTCACCATGTGCTGAATCTCAGGACCATTTTTGATGGATTAACATGTTCTTGTTGCTTTCACTGCTGGACATCAAGAAAAAAGCTGTCACACTGGCGTGTTTGTTGCTCTCTGTTTTGCTTGAGCGAGATGGAGCCAAGCACTGAATTCCTGACTTCATTTAAGCCGTAGCAGTCCAATGGTGGTGTTTGATCGGCTTCCCTCCAATCTGTTGTTTTTTTCTGGGAGGATGCCTACAACAGCTGCTTGAGCCAACTAAATGCCTCTTCCCACACTTGTCCACAGCCCATCCCAGCCTAAGGAGTAGAGGGGCAGAGGGGCAGCTGTGACCGAGGGCAAAAGTCCAGCTCTCTGTGGTAGGTAATGGCAGTGCTTGCCCAGCCCCAGGCTGGAGCAGCCGGGGAAGGGAAGGCAGGCTGTGGCTGGAAGGGGATGGGTGGCTGCTGGCTCAGGAAAAAGCCTGCAGTGTGCAACCCAGAGCTCTCCCTTGCACATCTGCGTAGGGACTGCGCTCGGAGCAGTCTGGGTGTGTCCTCGAGATCTCTCTGTACAGCATCTTCTGCTGAGAGCTGGGGTCTGCTCTGTAGCATCATTTTTCCCTGGACCCTTCCCTGGTACGGGGAATGTCTGAGATGCCTTGCTCCACCCCTAACAGCACGAGATCTCTCCTTTGGTATTTTATGTTAGTAATGTGACTCTTGAGAGCAAGTGCTTATTCTTGCTTTGACAGAATTTCTGAATGCCCAATCTTATTTTCTTTCTCTAATAGTGTAGAAAATTATTGAGTTTTAAAACAAAAATAATATCAATGTGAGTGTTCTTTTCCTTTTAGAGTTGATCTTTGTCTTGCCTCACTGGATCCAGGCAACAGCTTCCTTACTTTGGCAGCCATTTTCTTTAGCTCCAATTGACTTCAGACTTCAGCTTTGACTTTTTTTTTAATAGGTATATCTTTTGTCCATTTTTATTGGACACTGTTCTTAAAACAGCAACTTGGAAACTATTAAAGATTGAAATACAAAACTAATATTAATATGTATAATTTTTAATAAGTTTTTTGTCTCTGGTAGCCATTAAAACACAATTATAAGTATGTCTTGGCACTGAACTGGTGCTTCACTGGGCATACTTGCACCTCTGTTAAGTGATCTGAATTTGGCATTTAACATTCTATAACTGGTCAATGTATTTACTCTTTTTAAAGCCATCATGTTTTTATTTTTTTAATTAGTGGTTATTTTACTTAAGGAAAAATCCCGAAAGCTGAGTTTAGGCTGATACGGTTTAGGGAAGTGCACCAGCAGAATGTGTTTCACCTTTAAAGGAGAGGAATAGACAGGAATATGTATAGACAGGAATTTGAATGGTTCAGATTAGTTTCTTCAGTGTCATAGAACTAATAGATTTTATGCCCTTTTCTATGGTTTTTTAGATTTCTTGCATTTTTAACTTAAATTGCAGAAGCTTGATTGATCTACTAATTGACTTCTATTGGTTGAATGTAGTGGAAAGATGAACATGATTTACCTGTGCACAACGTGGTGTGATTGTCATCAAAAGCAGGTGTTGCATTTCAGTGAAACCTGGTTTCAGGAGTATGGTAAGCACTTGACTGGGGCAGCTGAGGAGTGGGCTTACTTTCTAAAGAAATCCTGAGGGAAGGGCAAACTAGGAATCAATATATTATAAATAAAATTTATTATCAGGTTGTTTTCAACACTTTTTTTTTTTGCCAGTTAAGATTCTGATTTAGTTAGGGATAGCTCTGTCCAATTATACTTGTGTTGTAGAGTGCATAAGCCCAGATTTGCTTTGGGGATCACTTTTGCAGAACAGTTTTGGTTTAAGGCTGGTGTGAGAGGGCAGGTCTTTGCCTGACTGCCCTCACTGTCATCACAGTGTCTGTGGCCTAATACAGAACAGGGTGCTTATGATGCCGTAGCAGAACTGTGTAATATTTACGTAGGTTTTGCAGGTCACATGCTTTCTAGTGCTTCTAGTTGATCTCAAAGCTTGTTAATAGAAAGCCAGATGATGTTTCTGTAATTCAGATTGATCAAATAGTGCTGCTTGTTCGCCTTTGGTTTAGTTGCGTTTCCATGGGCTTTGCAGGGGACGGTTTCATAGATTTTTCTGGATGACCGTCATGACTGAGTGACTCTCTAGAATGCCTATACATTAACACTCAGTATGGGAACAAATGGGAGGAACTGGAGGTCTGCACTCAGTTGCAGGGCTAGGATCTGGTTTGGATCATGTGTAGGTGGTAGGACAGCTCACAGGACTGTAGTGCTGTGATGGATGAGTACAGGCTCTTCAGGAAGAACCAGCTGGACAGCAAGGGGGGAAGTTGCCCTTTCATGTGGGAGAGCAGTGAGAATTCAACGGAGCTTTGCTGTAGAACCACCTGGGGGTGTATGAATCAGGGTTGGCAGGCAGACCAGTGTGAGAAAAGCTGTTGTGGCTGTCTGCTAAAAGCCACTTCATGAGGAAAAATATGAGGTCTCCTTCATAATTGGAAGGCTCTATGTATTCACAGGCCTTGGTCCTCATGAGAGACTTTAACCTCTGAGGAGACTTAAATCTGCTGGAGCATAAGCAGCTAGGAGGCTTCTGGTATGCATTGATGACAAATTCCTGATCAAGGAGCCGAGAAGGGGAGGCAGTCCTGCAGTACTTCATATGTACAGACATGAGCTATAAAGTCAGGGGCAGCCTTTCCTCCAGTTACTGTAGGATGGTTGAATTCAGGATCCTGAGAGGAGGGAGCTGGGACCTCAGCAGGACCTCAGCCCCAGAGTTCAGGAGAGCAGGCTGTGTCTTTAGGGATCTGCTTTCAAGAATCCTGTAAGATATGTTCATAGAGAGAGCTGGTTATTTTTAAGGATGTCTTATGTGTCTGACACATTTTCACATTGAAAGTTTTGCTTCATATGAGGAAGGAAGCAAAAAAAGACACTTGTAGTAAAGGGGAGTACAACATGATGTGAGTTGTGTGTGCTGCTGTTACAATCATTCTTGACTGCATGGAATTCATTTCTCAGTCACCAAAAAAAACCTATATAGAATCCTCCTCCAGGCTGTCACTTTGAGGCAGTGAGTCTCGCCTTGATGTGTTATTTTCAAGGAATGCAACGAAATTCACCGTCATCAGACTCATTCATGCTCGGTGCAATAACAGGGTTTTTGACAAATATAATGTATTTTCAATGTCAGTCTGAAAAGCAGATACCAAAATGTGCAGAGGTACTATGAAAGTCTTTTCAGCTTGAAGGAATGGATGCTACAGTGCTTTGTGTTATCTTTGGGAAGCAGAAGTAACAGGTTTATACAAGATTGTCAATACAGGAGTAGAGGAGAATTCATGAGGCTTTCCTATAAAATTGGGAGTAGATACATAAAAGTAGATTGATCTGCTATTTGTTAGACAATTGTGAAAACTTAGCTGCTTAAAAATTTCGAAGTATGTGAATGGTTGAATACTAAGGGGCAGAGCTTACTATATTTCCTCTTCTTTTGTCTCCTTGCTGCAAACTGCAGAATAGCACAGGTGAGAAGGGATGTGTTTGGTGGAGTGAAAAATGCACATCATCACTTATCAAGTAGACTGACCAAAGTATGGCAAGTACTGCCTGTTGCTAAGAATTACAGTCAGTGTATTTGCCTTACTTGCATTTTCATTTCAAAATTCCTTTTGACAAAATAATACGATTTTGCAAAACTTCACTTGTTATTGGAATACTTTTTTCCTGCTTTGGTACATTCATCTTTTCATTATGTTACTTAATTATGTTCAAAACTGTTTTTAAAAAATTAATGCTCTAAATTTAAAAAATTGGTGCTCTAAATTTAAAGAAATGTTTAAGGATCTGTGCAACCTGATCTAGTTGAAGGTGTTCCTACCCACAGGAGGGGGTTGGAACTAGATGATCTTCAAGGTCCCCTTCCAACCCAAACCATTCTATGACCCTGTGAGGTGTTCCCTACCTGTGTCACTGCATTGGTATAATTTTGAGATGACTCTTGCTTGTAGTATTTGCCATTGTTTAGGCTATGGTTAAAAAAATATAACCCAGTCATTATTGTTTATTGGACATATGTTAGAGACTGGGCAGTTCTCAAAGAAACAGATGCTGTGGCCTTATCTTACAGATTCTAACTAATGTGGGGAATGAACAGCATTTTTTTATTGTACCATAAATATGTGGAACTCTTAAGTGACAAATATCTTGCTTTTGCAGATGAGAATGGAGTTATGCTAAAAGCAAGAAATACAGTTTTCAGAAGAATTTGGCAAGTGCTCTTCAAGCGATAACTTTCAACATTTGCAGATTACTTGCTGGCTTCAAATAAGTACCTAGTCCCAAGGCAGGGAAGTGTAGCAGGGTGTTTCTGCTTGTTTGAATTCAGAGAGGCTTGGTGATTCTGATTATCATAATTGTCTGGCCTAAACAGTTCAATACTGTCACTGCTATAGATAAATAAAAGGTTTTGAAGGGCAGTCAGATTTTACAAGGGGAGGAAATACTGTTACAAAGTGCACTCTTGTTTCTGCAATTTGTATCTAAATCCACTCATATACTTGGGTATATGGAGCTCTCCAAAAGAGAAAAGTGTAACAAAACTTCAGTTATTCAGCAATACTGAAGGTTTCTGCTCCCTCTAGGTGTGAAGTCTGTTTACACAACTGCTTCATCTGTAAACATGACAGCAAGAACAAGTGCTATGGCTGTGACTGTGTCAGATCAAACTTGTATGTATTGATGAGAAAGATAAACTGAGAACTGGCAGCTTGCCCTTTCTGTTATAAATCAATTGTGGTATTTGAATATGAGAGGAAAGAAAGAAAGAAGTTGTTCCCTTGAAATCTAGGTTTCAAGGAAGTCTAAATTTATCTATAATATTGAAAGCAACAGACTGTACAGCTATACTATCAGACTTAGTGGTCCATCCAGACTTTACAGCTAAACTCTTAACTTCAAGATCAGAAAGTGCAGGCAGCTGGACTGTAACCATACTCAGAAGGACTGTGTGCAATAGCTTGTGTAGGTACAAACCCAGAGATTTGGAAGTAGCTGGAGAAGGAGGAGCCCTGACAGGGCAGTTTATAAACATGAATGATAAGATTATTGTAGTCCTGCTAATAAGCTTCCAGTCTGGTTAAGTCAGATACCCAGCATCATATTAGGTTCTACACTGTGGTTTTATCTGGGACCTGGTCTCAGGGGGCAGTGGAATGGGATGTAAAGTTCTGTATCACAGTTCTGGCATCACTTCCACTGAAATACCACTTCTGTGGTATTCACATAACAATTTTGATCGTATTTATATTTTCTCTAGATGTGTTTTGATTAGATAAGCAGTAATAATTATTTCAGTCCTTCTCCAAGTTAACTGTTCATTCATGTTTAATGCAAGCATCTAAACTACTGGTGATTAGTGGGGTTAAAGTTGGTAATAAGGAAAAAAAGTTTGGATCTTGGGTTTTCTGTGGCTGTATAGCCAAAATGATTTTAAGAAGTTCTGCATTGTTGCTAAATTTACAGACTGAAGAAAATTGCCATAACACTACCTTACTACCGATTTCTATTCTCAGAAGAATTTGTCAAGCATATCCTCCATCTGTTTTCCTGATTTGAGTGTTCCTTTTTTATATTTAACCTCCTCCCCTCAGTGCATCCCAAATTAAAAACTGTTTTGGTTAACTTTTTCCAGGAAAAAAATGCAATAGATAACACACATGAATGTGTTTTTTTAAAAAATAAGCAAAACAAAGCCAAAGCTAACTCTATTGCAACTTTCATGATTTTATTCCAATGTCTTACTTTTAAGTTATCAGATTTCATGTGGATCATTTTGTTACTAACCCTTCTGTAAGGTAAGACTCATGGACTCCTAGAAAAAAATGTTAAGGTTTTGTGGTTTGGGTTTTTTTTTCTTTAAAAGTGAGGAAAATCACAGAGGAATTAAGATGCTGAAGGGGTAAGTGTGCAAATATAAAGGATACTTGGCTTCCCATTTGCAACAAAACTTCAAGAACTTTCGTTTTTTTGTGTTACATGGGAGGTGTTGGCAGTAGAAATAGCTCTAGGCAGAAGTGATTACCTGCCAGCAACAGGGAAGGGTGGGAATGCTGTAAGGAAATCCAGCTCTGTAACTGTAGCTGCACTAGGTGGTAATTGGCGTTCCTTGTGCTTTGGTATTTCTTATGTAAACACTGCTCGTTCAGGTGAGCAGCTATCAAGTCTGCTTCTTTTAATGAGGAATTTAAACACCAGCTCAAATTCTAGAGTTCAGTGAATGTAGAAGAAAACTGTGGGACATGTAGCTTCTGTTACTTAGGCAGATGTTTGAAAGAATTCTCTTCTCAGCCAGATTCTTAATCATGTACTGTATACCTTATGTCAAAATCACTAATTCTGATTTATTTCTGCTAGTTTATTGAAGACACCAACAGTGTCACGTCATATTTTTTGGAAATGCCTCTCTTACTTGTTTCTGAAAGCTGAGGGTTGTATCAGAATGATGTCATAAAAAGAATTTGAACTCTTTAGCAGAAGTGAATTTGCAGTGATGTAGGTTATCATTATTAAGAGTGCTAGGAACTCTGAAGTCATGAAATACATGACTGTGATACATGACATACATGACATGAAAAATAAATCTGTGCGTATCTTGTATTTTTGAGTGGAATAATTAAGAAAATTACAACCATTGCTGCCTACCCTTCAGATCAGTGGTGAGGGCAGGTTCCCAGCCATCTAAACTTTGTACCAGTGTCTATGTGCTCAGGCTTATGGATTTAAGAAAACAGACCTATGAAAAAATTTTTGGACATGATTTTTTTAAAAAGTGTTTGAAAAAAATACAGTTAAAAAACAAGTTCCTAGTAAATCTTCATAGCGTCCAAGTATAATTCAAATGCAAGAATAGAAGAAAACCAAGATTCATCTGCATGTTTTGCATTTTTCCTGCTTCTACTTCTGTACACCTAAATGCACAGATATTTAGATGGCACAAAAGGAAGCTTGGTTATGACTTCATTTGTGAAACTTGGTTGCTGTCAGTTCAGTCCTGCTGTGCTGTGGTAAGGACAGGCTTATTCATATCTACATGGAAAAGGCATATAAATTAATTAAAGGTATTAATGAACCAAATGTTTTAAACTGCACTTTTTGTGTGATTTATGATTCTTAAAATGCATTGTGCTCCATAATATGTTCATACAACTAATACATTGTATGCAGTTACATACTGGGGGTGAATTTGCTTTAAGTAATTGAAAAAATCAGAAATAGACAATAATTGCTTATTGGTAGTAGAGACCTCACTCAGTTTTAATCTTTGCATTTGGGCAAAAAAGGTTTTCAGTGGGAACCATGGCTGCCTTAATCTATGTTTACTGTGAAGTATTTAATTAAATTATTAATTTTTTTAAAACTGGTCATACACTTAGCAAGTGCATATGTTTAGATGGAAAACAGTTTTCCACTGGGAAACTGGGAACAAAAACTGATCAGATCATTGAACATTGCTATGTTGATAACTTCGTTAGTTTATGATGCTGTTTTGCCAAAAATACAAGTCAATTTAAAGTGGTTTTACTTTAATGTGATATAAATAGAGGCAGTTGTATTCTCTGCAATAGTCAGATTGAGTGCAGAGAAAGCTGCTAGTAAGTCTCAAACGTAATCCAAATTTACTGCCTCTTTCTTGATGTATACATGTTACAAAAATATCCTTGTATTCCTGAATAGCAACATCAGAAATACTTCTGTAAACCATCAGTAATAATCTGAATAAAATATATAGCAAAAATAGCATTCAAGACTGTTTTCTTTACAAGAGAAAGTGGAATAGTTTCACTTAGTAGAGCAAAATAAATGATGGAATCTCTCTTTTCTGTATTTGATACTAAATTTGATCTCTCGCAACAACACAAGAATACCCACTAAATAACTTTATTCTTGATATGTATTTGAGCTGTCCTTGGGACGTAGAGGAGATTTTTTATTTGCATATTGATATGCATCCTATTTAGGGAGTGGGGTTATGTAATATAAATCAACAGAATTGCTGGTTATGCGTTGCTGGGCCTGACAGCTTCCGAAAGTACCTAAGGACTTCAGTATATTTTTTGCCTTTCTCAGCTGCATAGTCTCTGCACAAGTCAAAGGATGCATACTTTTACAGTAACAACTGTTATTATGGCTAAGTGTATGTGAGGTTAGCATTTTTTAAATAACGTTTTGTCATTCATTTAATCAAATTTTCTTAAAGAAATATCTTGATTTTTTTAAGGTGAGGTTGCAGTGCAAACTGGAGATCTGTTGCCATGTAAGATTTGTGGAAGAACTTTCTTTCCAGCAGCGCTGGTAAGTGGTGTGAGCACTGATGGCTTTTAGATTTGTAAAGTTGATATGAAAATTAAGGAGTGTTCACTATAGCTAAATAAAATGGATCTAGGTGCTTTGTTTTGGTAGGGGTTTTTGTTTTGTTTTCCCCCCCATTCCAAGTAATTACTGATTCCAGTTGTCTCCGGTTTGAAGCTCCTTAGAAGGGGTTTAATTTTATTTTAAAATCCCATCATTTTCTGTAATTGCATGCCTCTAAAAGCATCTTTTCTAGGGTTACAGAATCAATCCTTTTCATCTGCAGTTTTAAGTCTCAGCTAGTAAATGAAGTGTTTTGTTAGCCATCTCCAAAACTCTCTTCTCCATTGTTAACAGAAATCAGTCTGGCCTTAAATGTGAATATGAATTTGAGACGCCTGTGATTTGTTTTGCCACTCAATGCAAAAGCTGCCTACTTATTATCAATTTTTTACGTGCAAGGAGCAAATATAGATACCTTTTACCTTTTACTTTCTTCTTCATTATCACCCATGTTTTTGTGACTCTGTATACACGTCCGTGTAATTCTGTTTTAAAGGTAGCGTCTGGCATACATATTTGAGTGAAAACAATCTCAGCTTATTCATCAAGAGTTGGGGGTTTTTTTACTAATTTTTATATCAAGAAAGAGGGAAATAATGTATTAATAGCTTCTGTTTTCAAAACTAAGTTTTGTATTCTCCTTTTATTTTGCTTCTGCTTATAGAAAAAGCATGGACCCATTTGCCAAAAAACTTCTGCCAAGAAAAGGAAGACATTCGATTCCAGCCGACAGAGAGCAGAAGGAACTGACATTCCCACAGTAAAACCTCTTAAGCCTCGGGTATATTATAATTTACTCTGAATATGAACATTTTAGGCATACTATATATGCATTTTAATAAGGCTTATTTCTGCTGGCAGTTCATGCTAACTAGATCAAGTAAGATTTGGAAGAAATCTAACTATGATGTTATGTACTAAAATAAGGTGCATACTCAGCTTCAAGTTAAAAAACTTCAAATATACAAAGTTTTCTCTTTTTTGCCTCTTAGCCAGAACCACCCAAAAAACCTTCCAACTGGAGAAGAAAGCATGAGGAATTTATAGCAACTATACGAGCAGCCAAAGGACTTAATCTTAAAGATGGTGGAAAACTCCCTCCACCACCTCCACCATCATATGACCCTGGTATGTAAAACAGTCAAGTTCCTTTGAGACTTTTCTTTAAACTAATGTGTGGAAATGTAGAAATTTTAATTGAAAAGGAATTTGTTGGAATACAACATTCACAGGTTCTTGAAGATAACTTATTATCCTGTGCACATGCTGGGTTGTGACTTTGGGTGTGGCTGGCTCACATCCTGGGGAGCTTTCAAAGCCCTTGACTTTGTTTTTAATGTATGGAAAGATAGCTGGGGCCAACTTACAGCTTGCTACTGTTTTGTAAATGATAGGCTGGACAAATTGTTTCTGTACTCTGTTTGTGCTCACAACAGTGGAACTGCTCACAAATAGCAGACTGTCTTTTTGATTAGCTGACAACCACAGCATATTTACATTGTGGGAATGCACTTTTGTGTTTTTCGAATGTAATCTCTCCCATTTCTTGCTGAATTCACATTTAGTTTAATGTATGTAGTGTATGCCTTAATGCCTCATGTAGTGGGGGTAGTTGTGTTTTGGGTGTGTGAGATGTGTGATGTTCATATTAGCAAGGGCAGGACAGTCCTTGGGTACCTTCGAACTGAGACTGGGTAAAGTGTTCAAGCAGTCCAATGTGAATGAGAAGGAAATAGACTTTTCATTTAACTTCTGCAGTATGATAATAGGTTGAAGAATATATTTATTCCTCTTGTCCTAAGAGCTAAAACATTTGATTAGCTAAATGGCTGTTTTCAGAAAGATTGGGAAAAAGCATGTGTTTGCTTCTGCCTGTTTGTGGTCGAGTGAGGATGTGAAGTGTTCCCTATCCTGTTTCTTTACAGGAGATGTATTATTCGAGCATTAGGATTGTAATTATGCATACACTCTGAGAGGCTATATTATTCAGCATTCTGTGCTCACAATCTTGAAAAGCCATATATTTAATTTTAAAAAGTAAAGCCATCTTAAAGTAAATAGCAAATGCTGTGAGTAAGAACCACAAGGCTTGATCATGGAAAGAATCATTAATAATCTATATAGCATATCCATTATCTATCTAGTTGTTGTTGGTTTTAGTTTCCTGGCATTATCCTGCTGCAGTGGGTAAGACTTAGGAAGAGGAAACCAGGAATGAAGGGACCATGCACAGAATGATCTGTGGACATTCTTCTTACAGATACAGCAGGAGCAGCTACTGACGCTTCTTTTCCATTTTTCATGTAGGAGAGTGGGAAGATCGTGAACGTACCACGATTGTATCCATCCTTCCCTACTCAGCTCTGTCTTGGGCACACTTGTTTCTAACAAGCAGTGAGTCTTTTTCCTTTTAATGGAAAGAGCCTCATATTCATATTTTCTACTTAACTGCTCTGAGCTGGCAAATAACCAGTATTGCTGCTTCTTCCGTCTCCTCTTCCACTTTTTCTGAGGAAGTGCAGAATAGCCTCAGATTAAGAAGGACCTTAAGTCCTGATACTTCTTTTTTTGATTAGTTTTTGTTTTATAAAGCTTGCATTGAATCCTAGAAGTTCTTCTGGACACTATGAGCAGTATTTTCAGATAGCCAGGTGTCTAACTGGTACTATGTATTTTACAGAAGGATGAAGATACAATTCCTGGTTCTTAAGAGTATACATTCATCCTCTACAGTCTGATGCATTTGTGGGCTTTGAAAGTTTTCTGTGGGAAGAGCTCTGCACCAGCCAGAAATGGCATGTTATCTAGGGGCTTTCACAACTGCTTTGTTACTTTTTCCTTTTTTTACTTTTATTGGAGTAACTTTGGTTTGACTACATAGCTATTACAATTCTGTTTCTGGTTTTTTGTCTCTTAGGGTATAGTTGATGTTTGAGTATTCTGAAAGTAGCAGAGCATATATAAAATAAATAAAAAAAATTGTTTTTGTTACCCCATGAGATTCCCATGCTGTCAATTCTCTGTGTTCTTCCTCTGTCCTTAGCTCACACTTCTTGGGTCACAGTTCATGATTTGGTGGCTATTACATCATCTAACTTACTCAAAAGTCTTTATAAATATTCAAAGTGACAAGTATTTAAGCCAGATCTCCTGCATTTGGACTAATAACATGTAATCCAAAACTTACTTTAGATTTTATAATATCTAATTGTAATTTTGGAGGCAATGACTGTTGAATTTCATCTCATTTTCTTCAATACATTTCTAAAGTGACCTAGAAACACACTCATTTAACCTGCTTTGCCGGTGTCAAGCTTTTCTAAAGTTGATGTTTTACATGTTTTTTATATTAATATGTCTGGACACTGAAATACCCACCTGTCTGAAACTGCCATCCAAACGTTATTTTCCAAGGTCACTGTATTTTAAGGTGTGTATTTCCAGCATACAGTTGATGAATCTTTTAATATTTTAAGCATTTATGTAGCTTTTTCTGTTTTTCCCCAGTGAGACTAATATTTCCTGTAGGTAATACTGTTTGCAATGTGATTAAATTAATCTTGCAAAAGTAACACAGCCACCAGTTACTTTCTTTTGCATGTCTGTAGGGATAGCTCCTAATTTTGGCTGATTTTCTTCTGATTCTTTTTGTTTGTGAAATTTCTGATTCTTTTTTAATGATCACTTATAGTATTGTAGTTAGTATTTCTCAATTCTTTCACAACTGCCAGAGGAAACAGATCTGTTGTCTTTTGCTGCTTGTGTGGGAAAGTTTTTAATGTATTCCCATATCTTAAACAAACTGAACTGTTTCTTTTTTTTTGTTGATATTTTTAAATTTTGGATTGTTAATTTATTTAGCTCCTTCTCCACTTCCTTCCAGCTGATCTCTCTACCACGTCCTTGTACCTCTTTGGGTACCTTCTCTGCAGAATAGCAGCTCTTAAAATGTTTCTGATTTTGCTTAGATTATTTCTAATCCTCAGATACTCTTATCCATCGAATGAGAAGATGCTTTTACCTAGCAATCTGTATTTTGTTTTCAGATTAAAGAAGCCATAATGTCCCTGGAGGAGAGGCTGGTCTTTAAAAGACTTCAAAACTCTCTCATTTTAAAAACAGATCATTAATATTAGATTTTTTTTATGTTTTTAAGATTACATTCAGTGTCCATACTGTCAGAGGAGATTTAATGAAAATGCAGCTGACAGACACATCAATTTCTGTAAGGAGCAAGCTGCACGTATTACTAATAAGGGGAAATTGGCAGCTGATACCAAAGGGAAGCTTCCTACTCGAACACAGGTGAGCTGTAACACTTAACTTGTAACTTGCATTCAACGTCAAATCAAGCTTTAAAAATAGTGTGTTGCTTTTAAAAAGAATTAACTGTTTTATTCTGTAATTTTATTATTTGCACTGACTGAAATTAGACATTAAGCATGGACAAGGTTTTTGCTTTCTTAAACTGCAGAGATCCATAAGCCAAATGGCAGCAGTTGCAAAACCAAAACCAGTCATAAATGTAATTGAGAAATGTGCAAATGACAGGTAAGGATAGGAGGAGGAAATAGAGATGCAGTTTTTGTAAAGGAAGTTGAATTTCTGTTGTGCTGGTTTCTAAATCTAATTAGAGACTTGCTTAAGGGGCAAACAAAGGGACCTGACTACAGGACAACTGACAGCAGTATTGTGGCTAATTAGAGGCTTTAGAGGGATTCAGGTGTATTACACAGTATTTTCAATCATTGTGGGAACTGGTCCAGACCACACAGGTAGAAGTAAGATTTGGATTTGAAAGACAAAAATAATTCTGCCTTTGAGTATTCTCTTTTAAATTAATTTGTAATGAGATGATACTTTTAATCTTAATCTTGGCTTCATTCTAGCTATGGAAAAAGTTGATAAAAGCTGTAGAAAAGAAAAAAATGCAGAAAGACATACAGTTGAATAACAAAGCCACTAAGTTAGAGAATGTTTCCTGCTAGTATCATCTGTAAGTATTAGAAAACAAACTATCAGAAACCATTTGGATGTTCCCATACCAGAAACAGGTTACCTAGTAGGAAATCATCATCTGTTCTCCCACAGTACCTGAAAGAACTACCTGTTGTGTTATATAGATAGCTTGATTTAATTGCTTAAATTTCTAGGTTGTATTTTGTTACAGTACAAACCTGCTCCAGTTAAGAAGATGCCTTCTGTAGGATCAACACCTTCACCATCATCACGCTTACCACAGCCAAGTGGTGTTAGCAAAACTGGTGTAGGTATGAAATGAATGTTGTGAATTGTTCTATGTCCTTTCTAAATAATAGTTGTGCAAACTATGTTTATTTGATATAGTGGTTTGCAAAATCTCATTTAAAATAAATTTGGAAGGGGCAGTGATTGCCATCAATCTAAAAAGACTCCTGAGCACTTCAGATTCTGGTTTATATATCAGGTCGATTTTTTTTTTTTCCCCTGAATTGAATATGAAAAATCATTCAGTGTAATAATGCATGATTGTATCGAATACTGATCTCTCACCTGAAATTTATCTAATGCTTAATTCTGTAACTAATTTGTCTGCTGAATATGATCATAAATTGGTGAAAATACATAGTCAAGGCATGTATATTTTAATTATACAAACAGTGATCTAATTTGGGTTTCAGATATCATTGGATATGAAACATGTTCCTTTTGTACATACTTCGACTATTCTTTCCTTTTTTTTTTCTGAGCAAAGTAATTGAGATACAGTGTATTTTCTTAGAATAAAATACTATGTCTCAATTACATATTTTCTATACATTTTTGAAACATATTTTCTTTTTGTATTATCTTGATACTGGCTCATATCTCCAATTTTCTAAAACTCTTGTTTTGAATTTTGCAATTAAAATGCGTTTAATGAAGTATATCATTCCAGCAGCAAAATCTTGTATTTTCTTATATTTTCATGCTTGCTTCTCAACTGCCAGGCACCTCTTCAAGTAAAGCACTGTCTTCCTCTGGATCCAGTGGGAGCAAAATTCAGATGTTATCACCAGCTCATAAAAACTCACTGGGAATGGTGAGCCCACAAGCAGGGTGAGTTCCATCTAATGTTGGCAGTTGTGCTTTATTTCATATTTATGTTGTTATAGTTCTAGAAGTTTCTGTGGTTTGTTTCACTTGCTTTTAATTTTTTTCCTATGAGGTTCAGAAGTAGAGTGTTTTGCATTTATCTTTTTTCTGTAAATATAGCTAAAGTTTAAGGAATATTGGAGAAGGGAAAGGTTTTATGAAGTTGATAACAACAGAGGAGGTCAAGAGATAAAACCAAAGTATATTAAAATTACAGAATAGGGAAAATGGTTGGAGCAATGACTTTTATTGGTAAAAGTGAAGGATCTTAAAAAAGCAGACAACATAAGGCATAATTTTCTACACTTTGTGGAAATAGAGGAGGCTTCTGCCATAGACTACAAGGCAATTGTGGCAGGCTCTTCTCTCTTAGCACGAAAGTATGGAGACTTTCTCCTCTATTCTGTCTCAAGAGGCAACAAACGAATAAGCACAAATAAGACAAAACCAGTGCACTTACAACAGCAAGGAGTGCTACATGAAGATTATTAGAGTTCAGTGGAAGTGCTGTGTGATCAAGGCTGTGACTCACGATTGGCTGGAGGGGTAGACATTTCACAATTTCACAGAGAAATCTATGGAAGGGATTGAAGTAAAGTAGTGCAATTCTGCAGAAGTTTGAGGAGCACCAAGGAGCACTGGGAACACAAAACATAAAAGGAAGTGATTGCAATTATAACACTGGTGATTGAAAAAATCTTATTCCTATAAAAATGAGGATCAAATTAGTGAAGACTGTATAATGTGAAAAAAAACCCAAGCAGTGTTTTAAGGACATTCTGAGAACCCATGGGGTTGGACAGCAATTACACAAAACTAGAGATTTTTGGTTTATCACACTTAAATTTTACAGGTTATCCATGAATATGAATTACAGCTCTGCCTTGCTTCTCTCCTAATGCCATGTAGCATCAGAATTCAATTCTGTCCCTCCTTGCTCTATCTACTCATGTAACTGTTTCAGACACAGGTCACATGCAGAGTTCATGAGGTTGACAGATGTCTTTCTTTTTTTATTTCCTCCCTCTCCTGGTGTGTCTCTAGTCTTTGGTCAGCTTCATTACCGTTTGTAGGAGTCTATGCTGTGACTGTCAGAAAATCCCAGCCCCTTATTCACTGATTTTCTTTATTTCTCCATTTTTAGAAGTTGAATTAACACCTACTGATGAGTGGCAAACAAGCAGGTCTTCAAAGTCAGCTCAGATCATTTGAAGGCATATTTCTGAGTCCAGTAATGTAACCCAGCTGTCTGGGAAAGGTTTTTTCCTGTTGAAAGTTCCTAATTGTATTTGTCTGTGAGGATGCAGCAATTTTGATCTTCACTTGTTAACATGGAAGTTCTGTTTAATTTTGCCAGTCAGTTGCTGTTGCAATAAGCATATGAAATTTGGTTGAAAATAAACCCCTTTGTGTTCCAGCTATTCCTTGGAAATCAGAGGGTCTGGGTGCAGTTTGGCTTAATTTCTGATTATAACCAGTTAGGCACTATGGCTGGTTATGTTCAATAGGAACTTTTACAATTCCAGATTCATGAACAATATAGTTTATTGAAGCAGCAGATCACTGACTCTTGTTAGATTGCTGGTGATAAATGCAGTACATCTACAAAATATACAGTGCTATGTATAACTGTTCCCAGCTATACTCCCAGCCAGAGGCACAAATCTTACCAAGGAGTCTCCCCTGCTTTGGGCAGGAGAGAGAAGAACAAGCCCTTTGTCTATGAAGTAAGGTAGTGTTCTCATACTCTAAAAATGGAGGACTTCAAATACTAATTTTAGACCTTTTGGAAAAGTGGATGTATGATTACAGTCAAATATAATTGGTTACCAGTTGCATGATCCTAGTTGGTGGAGAAGCAGCTTTTTTCTCATTTTCGTATCAGTGGGTGCATTTTTCAATATATTAATTGTCTTTGGATACCTTTGGCTGAATTGGTTGTAACAAAGGCAGCACTGATCCCTAGTAATTCAGTATTGTCCTCCACCCAGGTTAGGGAGCAGTGAAGGCCACCTGACATTACTTCTGTCAGCATGTTACAACCTCACATCATTATCTTCCCAAAGGTACAGATTTGTAACAGAGGCTGGTTGTTCATGGAAAAGGAGAAGTGAGGTTGGTAACAAGGCCTCCTGTGCTTCACTGAGACACTATTGGGCTGTGAGACCACTGCCTCACCTCAGGCATCATTCAGTTGTTAAGCCTTGCTCCAGCCTAGTGCAAGATAAGCAAGCAGCTTAGGGCACATTTTTGCTCAAACAGCCTCATGAATTCTCCAATCTCTGTATCCAGACATAGTAAGTCTGGCAATTTTCCACAGTTGCTTACTGGACTTTGTTTTTGGTAGTCTTCCTTTTTCTCCTCTGTTACTTGGAGAAAGAACTGTCACATGATGAAGCCAAATAGTGGCTGGGAAGATGTTTGCACAGGTTTTCTGTGTTTATGCATTCTGCTAAGCACAAATAGATGGATTCTGGTTGACACAGCTCCTAGATAATGATTTCTGCTGAAAGGCAGTAAATGTTGGCTTGGCTTATAACCTCAATTGCCTACACAATTTCCAGATTTTAAAGAGTATAAGATTTTAAGGTGTGGTGAGTGTGTTTCTGCCTGCAGTCCTTCTCATTGCTCTAAAAAACCTTTTCTCTTCTGTTTTCCAGCTAGCCCTTAGGGTATTTGCTGCTCCTACTAACCAATCTTCCATGGGTGGCTGATAATGTGTCTTGTTCCTGAGTGTTGTATCTATGACCTGGCATTTCTTTTTTTCGCTTCATTGCATTCACTTCTGGGGACAAATTTGTCAGAAGTTATATTGAAGCAAAGAGGTATAGGAGTCAGTTATATCATGGAAGAGTTAGGTTCCTCAGATTGGTCACTGGTGATAGTTTCACCCTTAATCATCCCAACTTCTGCCTTAGTATTGGGGCATGAGGGGGAAATACATTGGGTTCTGTTGAAATACCTACAAAATTATACCAAAGCAGGTACTGATATTAATAGTCAATGTCCTACATGAGAGTGAAAATAATTAATACTGCAGTGACAGTTTTTAAACATTAAAACATCTTATAATTTAGGCTATAGATATGCAGCTGGAATTACTTTCTAAAATAGAAGAACTTTTGAACATTACCCTTCAGTAAGATTAAAGATTTATTTCTTTTACTACATTTATGATTTAACCAGTACAATGACAAGCTTTAGTGTGAGATCTGGGATTCTGTTATACCGAAGCCAGACAGAACTTATGCTGGAAGAGATGATGTTACGCTCTTCTGAGTTATTAGTGGAACAATTTGCTGGGCAATGTTGTGTAGGGGTAGTTTTATGGGCAATCTTTTAAATGGAATGTTAAGCAATCACTTTTTTTTTTCTCCTTGACAAGTATTGAAGAGCCTACACACATTATTTTGAACAGGTTAAAGTCCAGGTTTTGCTGTAAGAAGCAAATTCCTGCAGTTTGCACTAAAGGAAACTAACTTCAGGGGTTTTATAGGTATTACTTCAGTGTGTAACCTTCCATCTTTGCCTAGATTGCTGGTAATTCTGGATTTTCCAGAGACATAATAGAAGAGAGGCTTAATAGTAAAATTAGAATTCTATTGTGCAATATCAAGGATGAATTAATTAATTGTACGCGGTGATGGGACCCCGCTGCCTTCTGCGGAGCCGTGGTCGCTGTTCGTGTGGGGATGCGCGGAGGGACAGCAGGGGGCGCTGTGCTGAGCGCGCAGTGCCGCCCGCGCCCGGCAGGTGGCGCTGGCGCAGCGCGGGCCGGGGCCGCGCCGGGAGCGCTCCGTGAAGGGAGCTGGGAATCACCGCCTGTCAACCTCATGTGCAACATCGCAGCACACGCTTTTAGGGCAAAAGTGGAACCCTGTTTTATGAGCTCACTTATTGTAAGTTATTTTTACTCTGCGGTGTCCTTTCTTTCTCCTGCTCTGCTCCCCAAATAAAGGACTACTGAAAGAGCACAGCACAGTATCATCAACATAAGCTATGTTAGCGCCAGTGAGGCTTACTTTGTATGTGTAGGTCAGGATGTGTCTGCTTAGTTCTGCTGTGAGCTTTCTTTTTCTGCCTGGACAGAGTAAGGACACAGACAGTCCTTCCAGTATGAATGAAAGTATTGCATAAGGGCATCATTTCTGGATCATACAGAGGCAAGTGAGGAGTTGCATGTCACTGTTGTAGTCAGTAGGGAAATCATTATTCATTTGGGTGAAAATAGGTTTTTATCTTTTTGATGCTGAAGGACTGAGATAAGGAAAATTTATTCTATATAAGTTATCTGTCATTAGGCTTATAATTTGAAATCATGTTATGAACCCAAGTTTGATACTTACTTTATAACAGTATACAAGTTAGCAGTGTCTTATATTTCTTGAGGTGTATGGCAGGTGTAGTAAGCTGTCAGAAGTAATCAGATGTTCAGGAGAATAAAATTGGATAGGTTCTTCCTAACCTAAGGGTAAGCAAACAGGTAAACTCCACACCCACATGCAAACTGTTTTGCCTGGCAGAACCTGACACTACTGTTTGTGGCCAGAAAGGGATGTTTTGAGTGTACAGATTAATTGTACATGTTTCATTTGTGAACTGTTATTTTTGTGTGGGTTTTTTTAATGGGACATGGAAATTATATGATACTTTTTAATATGGCAAATGAACCCTTAGAAATTAATTTTTATGTTTTATTTTGGGTATAAAACATACACTTTAATGTTAATGTTTCCCTCCTGGGAATCATGTCCACTAGTGACAAATACACTACTGTCTTGCAGCTGAAATACAATATGAGCAGCACGCCAAATCAATAACAGTAAATTTTAAATTCCACTTACATGTTTGCCATAAAACATTTGTAACCTTTAAAAACATTATCTTTTTAAAACAGTTTGTTCCTTTTATGAAGACCGTAACTTACAGGGCTTTGTTCAGTTAAATCAACATATATGTAAGTAGTTGTCTTCAAGATCTTTGCATTTCAAAAGATTCTTGTGATCATGTTTTTTTTCATTAGAATGTGAAAGTGCTGTCTGCTTCGGGTTTTTGGTTTTGTTAAGGTGTGAAAGAATAGTGTACTGCTTTATTTTGAAAGTGTATGACAGCTTCTAGGATATTTCTTTGGTGTTCTACTCAGTGTGTGCCTGGAGTTCACAGATTGCACTGATAATAAATTAAATTTCAAAAATAGCTAAGAAAATTATGTTAGGTTGGAGTGTGTGTCTTTCAGTGTCAAAGACCTCAATCTCAGTCTTGCTTCTCAGTTTCTTGGGAGTATGTAAAGAATGTATGTATTGTGTCAAACAGGAGTTGATTAGTTTGAACTAGAACATCTGTTTGGGAGGCTATTTGTAGGTTTTTTTTCATGATGATAAGATGAAAAAATGTAGAACTTAACATGAAGATCTGATTTTCTAATCTAAGTTGTGATTTCTGAAGGGCTACAGTTTCGATGATGTGAGAGATTTATTTTGTTGCCTTTTCAAAAATGCTTTTAAAATTTGATTTTTGATTTATTCTTTTTGGTTTGGAAATGTTATCCATCATACTAAAAGAAAATGTATTAAAGTATTGGCTGTGTATATAGTACTGTCTATTGTGAATTAGGTTTTTATTTTTAAAGCAAAGCTGGGTTTCTTTCAGGCTGTTCTCTATTCTGCCTTTACAAATTAAAAAAAAAGAAAAAGGAATTTTTTTCCTTGCAAATTCTAGAGTTGTACGTATATATCTGTTATTTTCTAATGTTTAAACTTATTTCTTGTAGTTATGAACCCCCTTCTAGGTGTGTTGTATGACATCATGAAAGCTGTTCTTTAAAGAGACCAAATGTAAATACATTATGTAGAGTGTGAGGATAAGTGGCATTAGTGTTTTGTTTGAAAAAAAATTTTAAAAAATGTACTGAAAACCTAATTCAATATCTATGAAATCCATTTTCATCAAATCAAGAAGAAACCCTTTTGTTTGCTGGATAATTAAAGCCTGATTTGTATTTTTTTGGCAATATAAGTATTGAATTGTGAGTATTTTTAATTTCTTTTTTTGCATAACTTGAATAGCAATATAGCACTGTCCTTATGAGCACCCCTTTATATATTTTAATAGTAAGATGGACAAGTTAGGCCCACCACTGCGAACTGGAAGAGATGTGCAAAGGTTTTATGACACTGATACAAAAACAGACAGTACCATCAACAGGCCAAATGAGTTGTTGCCTGAGAAGAAGTAAGTATTGCAAATCAGTGTGACTTATCTATTTTGCAAAAATGTTTCTCCTAAGCAAAAAAGTGTGCCCTTGATGAACATCAGCTGCCCAGTATGTCTCCCATACAAATGCTGTGGAAGAAGAGTGGATGATATCATTAGTATCATAGTGAGGAAACAGCTTGATTGGACAGGGAGGATGAAGGTTTCCCTCAGATTTGATTTCTTCTGTCAGTACTTGATTACAGATTAGAAGTAATGAATTTGCATCTTGATTACAGATTAAAAGTAATGAACTTGTGCCTTTCTAAACCCAAGATAAAACTGATTTCCATGATGCAAAACTGAAGGAAGCATTTAAGCCTGGTAACTGTACTGTTTTTTGACAAAGTAATTTTATTCTCTTAAGGTCAAATATTTCTCTGACTCCTACATCTGTAAGGTACATGAGGAAGGCAGACTTTGTAATAAAAGGTAAAGTCTTTGGTTAAGTCCAACTTACCTCATATAAAGATTTCTGGATATTCAGAAGTATTTATAAGATCTAAGTTTGGAAGGAAGGTTATTGCAATTATTCTAATATTTTAAAAAGGCATTAGATACTAAAAATTAGATACTAAATTGTAGTTAAGCCTTGGTTATATTTTGGAAGATGGGAAATTCAAATTGGTTGCCTTTTCATATTGTAAAAGAGAAATAAGTAGTGAATTACATATTGCTTTACATAGTAAAAATGTGTATGAATCTCTTAATGCTACAACCAAAGCTGTAGTATCTTTGAGACAGGGACAGAATATTTGACTTTGGTTTTGAAGAAGCAAAAGCAGTGAAAGGAATGGGAGCTCTTTTTAGACAAAAAGAATTTCTTTGTTTTTATTTGCTCCTGTGTATGTTTGGTTAGAGGTATAAGTCCTGTGAACCATCAAAAATTAGCTCAGTTTTTCATTTTGTAATACATTATTAAAATGTTGAAAATTTAGCTTAATGAGTTACTACAATTGCTTAAAATAAGCCCTATCCATAGAGCAGTGATTTGATTTTTCTTCTCAAGAAAAATTCTTTAAAAGTATAGGCACTTCAGACAATCCCTGTTGTTCTTACTCAAGTATCTACTGAGCAAAAGAATTAAATCTGCCTTACTTGCATTAGGTTATTCAGTATATTGCATGCCAATAGCATCCAGCAAGTGTGAGTGTTAGCAAGAACTGCTAACCATTCTTAAATTCAGCATAGCAGTGTGGATGATTGCAGTTTGTGGCAGAGGTTTCTGGACTTTGGGACTCATGCCGTGCGTCAGCAAAAAGTTATTTATGACTTTGCACAGAACTATGAGCTGTTGTGGGTAACAGTGACAGCTGTCAAGAATATCTGAAAACACTGTCTAAGATTTATATATCAGTATTTTATGATAGAATTCAACCAAATCATAAATGCATGCATAGAAAAAGACAAGCTTCTTTTACAAATTACTTTCAGATTTTTATATGGCAAGCAGAGGTAATTCAACTAGATGTACTACATGAGCTTTTTTAGGAAGGAAAGTCACTTTCAATCTTATTTCTTTTAGAGTAGAAAGTAGTTAATAAATTTCTTTAGAGTATATCTAGATTTTAAGAGTTCCAGCTGGTATTGGTACACAACCTCATACACTGTCAGACTTTGTTTATACTTCATGTGATACAGTGTAGAGGAGGGATTTATATAGCTTTTCAAAAACAGAACACAAAAGCCAGCCAAATGGAAAAAAAAAAACAGAAGTAGACAAGTATACAGAGAAGGCAGAGATGGGGCAGATGAGAAGAAACTAAGCTGTGGTGGTGCAAGTTGAAATGATCAAAATATCTGACTTTCTAGGAAGGCATCTGTCTCTAGAGATCAGATTGCAACTTAAAGATGCAATTTCAAGATTTGTCACAGACATACATGAAACCTGATGCTAATTGTGTGTCTAGATTTGGGCTGAAGAAAGTTGTAGACTGTGGCAGCCTACTCCTTTTGTTGATTTACTCATCCAAAATGTCAGAAATCACTGAATGAGTAAGGTTGGAAGGGAAGTTTCTGGTCTGAAAATATATTTGAGGTTTCTTCTATGTTTTCAGAAAACTTGTGAAAAAAGACTGCAGAGATTATGCAGAAAGCTGTGTTTAAACATCTTGGAATGAAGATGTCCTGTTAAACCTTTAATAAGTGCTATTCTATCTGTTCATGAGACTTTGCTCCTTTAATATACAGGGTGGACTGTGCACCTTGAATGTGGATTTTCAGTATTTCGATTTCCTCCCCTCCCCAGCTCCGTCAGTGGCCTGAATGCTGTATTAAGACACTGATTTCTCTGAAATTTCTTTAGTATACACCTAGTACTAAAGTACCATGTAAATTTTTAGAGTACTTACTGAGATGGAGATGAGGATATATGATGCAGTTGAAATACAGGAAAGAATAGTGAACTGGTTTTTGGGTCAATTTATTTCAAATATCCAGGATTCCTAACCTGATGTTCAGAACTGATTCAGAGTACACTCTGAAGAGACTTCAATTTAAGAAATTAATGCTGTTCGTTTTGAAAAAGTAGTATGTTGGTCCCAAGGTGAAAATCCAGAGAAAACTGAGTCAGTAATAATTTCAAAATTGTTGTTTTTTTGTTGTTTTTTAATTACTTGGAGCTGTCTAAACAGGAATTGAGACACAATTTTCTTCTTAGCTTCATTGCCTGATCATCCCTGGTCCATGATGATCCCATGATGTTTCTGTGTGTGCAGATGAATTTTTCTTTATATGCTTTTCTGTCTTGCATAACAGTCAGTAGGTTCTTTCTAATATAGAGCTCTAATGAGTTTTACTCAATTATAAGCAAAGGTCTCTCTTCATTGTATAATGAGATAGGGAAAATAGTACAAGATGAGTATTTAGCATCTGTACATCATAGCAATGTAATTTAGGTTACATTTATGACTTATACTAGAATTCTATAGCTTCTGAAAGGCTGACATAACTTCCAGTAAGTTTTAATTCTGATATAACTGGTGTAGTGCTTTTTGGTCTGCGCAGTTTGTTGGTTTTTTTTTAAATTAAGTCCATCATTAGCATCTCCTTGCAAAACAAGGGGGCAGACAGGAAAACTAATGGAGGAGGTTAGTGTTCCACCCAGTGAGCCATAATCTTTGGTCATTCCACTCTACCTGTTGCAAGTAGGAGCCATTCTTGTTAAACTTGAATTCCTTAGTTAGAAGTTATTTCAGTTTATTTAATCTTAAATTTAGTTTCTAATTTCCACCTATGTGCTTAATTATTTGATCACTTTCCCACTAGTTGAAATGCTAAAAGGAGCTGAAAAGCCATCTTTCTTCCATGTGCATTACAGGAAGGGAGAAATGTTTTATGGAGTGGATCTATAATTCAGGAGTTATTACATGTTCCTCAGTTGTCATTGTTGCATTTGAAGTTACTGGAGTTGAATGCATTTTCTTATATGTAGTTTGAAAACCAAACCAAGACCAGATAGTTTATAATTCTTAAAGAAGCAGTTAGGTTTTTCTGAAGGGAACGAATGGTCTCTTGGTGACTATTTTTTTAATGGAGTCTTGTTTTAATTTTTTTTAATGTCCTTGAGTGAATCCCAACTTGAATTTCATTTATGCATTGGTGTTCAAGAATGAGAACAGAAAAACTTGGTCTTACACAAGAGTTATAGTATGAAGATTTGCCAGAAAAGAAGAAATCCCAGTGAATGGTAATTCTTTTGAGCAATGATGTAAACTTCTGCTTTTGATCACTAATGATAAAACAATACCCCTTCCAATTTATTTTTCTTAGTGCTACTCAGATTTTTCAGGGGATTCTGATATTTCTCTACTCATCAAAGCCAGCATCAAGATGTTCTCAATGTTTGGGATGTACTGGCTTCTCATAATACTCATGAGTCCTGAGGGAAGCAGTTTTCATATCTGTGTGGTCATACTATTGACATCAATAGGATCTTTATGAACACTGTGACAGTTTAGAAAAAATTGAGGCCCTAATGCCCACCTGGATGCACTTTCTTTTTTTTCCTTCTATTTATATTCATAAATATAATTGTGCTTTGAAGAAAAAGGATTTACAGCATTCTCTAAGAAGAAAAAAGTCTTGTTCACTCAATTTATATTCGTCACAAAGTATTGAAAATGTGGCATCCTTTCTACAGATCTTAAACTATTAAAACGTGCTCTCTATTTTCCTAAAAGACCTACCAGTCCTAAATTTGTCAAGGTAGACATTAGAATGTGCTGAGAAACCAATAATGCAGGATCTACCTGTGAAGTGAGACACATGAACAGGAAGGGGGTTGCTGTTTTGTTTAACTTGTCATTGTAAGGTTCAAGTCATAACAGTCCAAACCATGCAAGTTCATGCCAAAGCTCCTTTGCCTTCTCTTGCTAGGAAATAAGGGTTTTTTCATACAGTTGACTAATGTGTGGATTGATGCACTTTTATGTGTGTGTGTGTGTATATATATATATATAAAATTAGAAAATGCATATTCTTGCATGTATTTCTATATGTGGGTATAAATCATCAGATATTTCTTCTGTTTTAGAGGCGCAACAAAAACCCGGACATCAACCCCTCCTAGTGTGGCAAGAGCCATGAGCACGGGTGCTTTAACAAACAGAAGAAAAACTAGCAATTCAGATATTTACTTAAGGTAGCTTTTAACTTTGTGGATTTTGTCATTCATGGAGCCTTCATTAAAGGGGATTACTTACTACAAAGGAAGCTGGGGAATGTATTATTCTCCAAAATTAATAGATGATCAATTTTATTTGGCTTGTATAAGATGCTCAATATATTTTTGGATGTTTATCATCTGACAGTGCACTTTTGTCATCAGCTGTCTCAGATGTGCACAGAAGACCCTGTTGGAAATGTCAAAAACCACTTGGGAGCTGTTGAAAACAACCAAATATTTTTTCAGTAGAAGCTGAATGAAATCTGCATGCTAAGCACACAAATTGTCTTGCCCTTTTGAAGGGTAGGATGAAAATTGTACTGCTGGTTTAAGCTTTCTTTTTTTTACAAGCTGAGTTTTAGGTTTTCAAATACTCTAGTTAATCTAAATAGTCAATGAAATATCTGATCCTGCCCCTAGAACTCTGATGTTCTTTGTTTTCTTGCAGGGAAGGTGGGTATCTGGAGATATGTATGGGAGCCTGGGTAGCCTTGCATATAAGATATACCACTGTAAATAGGAAGTGCAGGCATGAAAATGATAGTAACAATAACAAGGATTAGACTAATTTTATATTAAATTATACTGAACTGACTTATAGAGAATGTTCATCTGGGAATTTTCAGGTCTGATGGGAAAACTGGATGTGACACTGGAGACTGCCCATCCTCAGTCAATGGAGGAAGTGCAAAAAGCAGCGAAGGAATTTCACCTGTACAGCTATCCAAGTTCTGCCATGAATGTGGAACAAAGTATCCAGTAGAATGGGCAAAGTTCTGCTGTGAGTGTGGAATTCGAAGAATGGCTGTGTGAACACATTCTTTAAAGCAGAAAGAAAACAAGAAATTGGAACGCCTGCTATGTACTGTTGCATGGAAAGCTTGAGCAGTCCATCCAGTTAGACTTCAAGCTGCAAACGTTGAAACATCATTTTGTAATTTTCTGAGTGCAATCTTCTGGTTACACAGCTATTTATAAACAATATATACTGTATATAAAAATAGCAGCTGTCTAAAATGGTGCCATTTAAGGAAATACTCTTTACTCTTTGTTGAAAATATTTAAAATTAAGGTAAAAATGTGTTAAATAACCTAGATAGCAGAAGAGGTTCGATTTTTTTTTTTTTTTTTTTTTTTTTTTGTAAATCCTACTAGGCAAAAAATGTTTTAAACCTCTTATGTAGGGTAATACTTACCTATAGGGAACTAGCCATGAACAACTTGGGCTTCAAAAATTTCTCTGTGGAGGCATTTCATTCATCTGTGACAGCAACTTAGATGCTGTGTTCTAAGTGAAAATGACAAGAGCAGCTCCTTAAAAATTCCTAAATAAAAGTGTAAAAAGTTCGGCTCTTTAAACTCTTTAACAGTAACATGCTAATTGGACTTTACAGTTGCTCCCTAGGATTTTTTAAAGACTCAAAGTGGAAAGACTACCTGAGAATTCTCTTTGCATCTAAGAAGAAAGGCAAGATTTTCTTTTTGTGACTTTCCGTGTTCTGTTTTTCAGTAAAAACATGATTTTTAATGTATTTATAAGGACAAATATGGTATTAATTTTATTATTATTCATTTTATTGTTCCTTTTGTTTTGAAATACTTGTCTTCCTTCTCCTGTGCTCCACCATGACTAGCATATCTAAGGGTGTTGTGCTTTGTCCTATTTCCACAGGTCCTGCTCATTTTTTTTCCTTTTCCTTCATTTCCTCAAGGAAAGTCAAAGTCTGTGCTTACCCTACTTAAATGTTGAATTCTTGTTTTGAATACAGCCTTCTTGATGTATCCAATACCAAAAAAAAAGTTCTATAGAAATGAATGCTATTAGAGCAGTAGATCTTGATGTAAGTAGTGAGTCTTTTTTATTTTTGTAAACATACGAATGCATAGAGGAGGAACTGACCTTTTTTTTTTTTTTTTTGCAATATTGTGCATTCATGATCTCGAAATAGCAGTCTCTTCAAGTTAGTAAGAGACTTCACATCAATCCATTGGGAAGAAGGGACTCAAAGTTGTTAGGTTTTTTACTTACTGCACCATAAATTAGTAAATTACACATTTACTAATAAAATATTCACAAGCCAAATTGCTTAACTTGTATCTTAATGTAGTAATTTATTAAGTGAAGTTTTGCTTTGAAGTACTTGCACCATCTTCATTATGAGTGACAGAACAATCTGAAACAACTTAATTGTGCCTTTCCCTCAGTAAATACATTTTTTTGTCAGAAACTGGTACTTTCAGCTCACAAACACCATTAGTTTCAGTTAATTTTATTTCTTTACAGCTTACACAAAATATAATGTAGTGTTCCATGATAGTATTATGGTCGTTGCTTGCATTCTCAAAAATTGTGATTATCAGTGGGGCCAATTTGGAAGGAAGCGTGACTGAAGAAAAGCACCTTCAAAGCAGATACCAGTCTAAGAGAATGAGTGATTTAAGAGACTTGATGTAGTTATGTTGCAGGCCACAAACTATTGATGTTCTAAAATTATTTCAGTGAATGTCTTGCACTTTTTATACTTTTTTTTTTTTTTTTTTTTAGAAATTATACTTCATTCAGTGTAGTCTTTTCATAATTGGTGTAAATTGGCTACTGAGCATGATAGGATGGGTGACTGGTAATGATAATTAGAACTGACAATTCCTAGCCAGTTTATTTTCTAGGAGTTTAGATTCTAGGATCCATATTATGGCACATTCATTTCTGAATTTGGAAAAACTGGAATTCTGCATTCTTTCCATAGATAAACCTGCTTTGGAAAACTTGCCCTGGACTTGGGCATGGAGGTCTGCACACGGAAGTGCTGTGAGCTGAGAGTCCATCAGCAAAGATACCAGTCCAGAATAGGTTTGATCAGATAGTGAATCTACTCTTACGTGATGAATTTGCAGTTGTTTCTGCTGGAAAATGCATTTTTCCATTTATTAAACATGCTTTCTACAAAGGGAATGGTTAGTACAGCACTAAATGCCTTTCAGATTTTCCAGGATTGTTGTAACTGTAGGAAAAAACATATTGACTCTTTCTCCTTTGAATTGTAGGTGGCAGATTTCCTAATTTCAAATCAATACTTATACAGCTACTGTATTTTCTGCTTTGTGAGCTGTTTATGAGATTCTTTGCTTTCAATGCAGCATTTAGTAAATTACTTGAATAGCACGTCATTTCCTTCATTTACACTTATGTGATTTATCATGAGGATTAGATAGGGAATTAACCTGAACAAAAAGAAGGGTTTTTAAAACTGATCTTTTAATTTTGCCCTACAAAGAAGGTCTTATGAAACATAATTGGCTATTAAAAGTAACACTGGATAATATGTGTGTTGTAACCCACAGTAAATATAAGCAGACAATGAAATTCTTTTTGACTGTGTAGTTTGGTGCTGTATGGTAAGACTTATGAGAGGCCCAATATGTTTTGTGTTTATCAACTGGTTTTGTTACTGAATGACATGGCTTTCTGAAGTCTGTGTTGTTACAGACCCTAGCTTGTATTGCTCAAGGTATTGGTAGGGATCTTTGTAATTCCATCTCAGTGGATGTTTGTACAAAACAGTGGATTGGTTTTCGTAATGTCCCTGAAGAACTGAATGTGGGAAACACATTTGTTATATTTAAAGAAAAAAAAAAAATAGGGGATTGGATAGAATTTTCAATCTTTAGTGTATTTCAATATTTAGTGTCAAGAAGTTCCCAAATTAAATTTATTGGTGATCTACATCCAAACCTCTTGCCCTAGTCTTCTCCACACCCTTATGCCTTGGTTTTCACGGGAAGAAAAAACATGAACTATGCACTGTTTATAGTGAAATTTAGTGATGCAATGTGATGATTCCTATACCAATGTATAACCTTATGACAGATTTACTGCCATTCTGTCTTCTAATGTTCTTACTAAGGTTCTTACATTCATTAAAGAAGAGGGAGAAAAAAAAAGGTCAAAGGTTAAAATTCCATTTAAAGAAACAAGGAAGAAGCTGGTTTGGATGTTTGGCCTGAGGGAGATTGCATTCCCTTTCTACTTTTGAGATTTTTCCATATAAAAGAACCTCTCTGTGCCAGGAATTAGTGCAGGATCACCAGAGCTATGCTGATAGAAGTGCAGTGGAGTTATGAAAAATGCTAGCTTCAGTAGTAGAAACAGCATAGCACAAAGCTTAATCTCTGTATGAGATGTATGTACCTTACACAGGTTTATATTTATGCATGATGCCCCCACCCTAGGTAGTTCCAAAACTGAAATCTCTAAATATACAACAATTAAAATATGTGTTTATATGAATAGTTAGTCTTACACACCACTGCAGGGAGGTGGGCACAGGGAGGTGCTTCACCCCTGTTTCAGGTTGTAACTATGAAATGAACATACAGGCAGAATTTTTTAGATTTGCCAAAGAGACTCAAAGAGCCCTGGAACTCCCTGGAGGGAGTGGGAAAGCTCTGCCTGAGAGCTCCTTGGCCCGGAGGGCATCAGGCCGGGGAGCTCTCCATGGTGCTTCGGCGCTGAGCCCCCCTGCAGCGCTGGGGCAGCGGCTGCTTCAGTGCAGCCAGCCACGCGTCCTGCGCCCTCCAGGGTGGGAACTCCAGATTATATTCTAACACCTGACCCAGTCTTTATGCACCGTGGAAGTTCTCTGCCATCTGCAAGGGAACTAGCTCCTAATTCACTATCACAGCTGACAACTGGTGCCTGAAATGCAGGGAGAGCATTCCTGTGAGTCAGTGGAAGGAGGTATGACTGCAGTACTTTAAATAAACAAGATATGTGCACACTGATGTAGACTATGTAAACAGTCTGCATATAAAATTAAATCGTATTGTTTATGTATTACAGAGTGCTGGTTTCCATCTCACAGACGTTGTATATCTGCAAAGAACAAAACTGTTATGAATGTTTTTAATCTTGGCTGAAAAATCTATGTTTAGTAAGAGCACTTTTTTCAACTTTATTTCTATCCAGTTTGACTAAGCTATGAATAGTTATATGGGTTGTATGAGAAGGTAGAATTTTCATCTTTGGTAAAATTTGTTTTAGTGACTCTGGTGAAAATAGTTTTATTGCCTCTCAAGTACAGCTTATTCCAACTTGTGATTGTTTTGTTGCTTGGTTGGTTTGGTTGGTTTTTTCCCAACTTGCTAAGTAAGGTTTGAGTGACCTAATGGTGTCGTTGG
Source organism: Cettia cetti (assembly GCA_013401135.1). Classification (NCBI taxonomy): domain Eukaryota; kingdom Metazoa; phylum Chordata; class Aves; order Passeriformes; family Sylviidae; genus Cettia; species Cettia cetti. The sequence goes on from VZUI01044102.1 coordinate 33,441, forward strand.
AATAAGTGTTATGTATAAGACTCCATTAGCTGAATTCAGTAGTTTCTTGGTTGGTATTTTCATTTCAGTATTCACAGTATAAGAAATTACTCCTGCATATTAGTTCATCTTTTTGTTTTGGGTTTGGTTTTTTGGTGTTATGTCAGTCCAGAATAATACACATTTCTGGAGGATCCTATCTAGTCCCATTCCACTTTCTCTTGCCAGAAAACAGCTTCTTCATATTTTCTCTTAATAAGTGTTTGTTCTTTACAAAAATGATCGGTAGGGAAATTATATTTCCTCAATTTGAATATCTGCATCAGCAAAATCAAATACTCAGTTTAATATAGCTGAATACTGAACCCATGTTCTAAACAGAAGTGCATGGTTTACCATAGTTCCATATTCCAATTTGGCTTTCTGGCAGAACCATGAATGGATTTGGGTGGGATCTGTAAAGTGCTGAGTACACACAACTGTTACAAAACCTACTTTATATGATTGTTCTAACTCTTGGTGTTCTTCCTTCATATGACACTTAATATGTTTCTCTTCATAAGTTTATTTATTAATGTTCTGTGTTTTTAAATGGCGCGTTCATTCACGTGTTGGAGGTGATTGATTTTTTCAGCATTGCATTTGTTATGTTTGCCTTGCCCCTCAGTACATGGAATATTTGTTTGTGACCATCCAGTGAGGTTTTTTTTGACAGTATGCCTCAATTTATTTGCCTCTTATTTTGTATGCTTATTTTAAAGTGTCAGTTCTGTTTAAACTAATAAATGTAAATCACCACCTAATGCTGATTTGCCACTTGTTAACAATAAAGCAAATACTCCAATAAAACTTCTTGTGATGTGCAAATTTTTGTAGTCAAATGTAAAGTTATCTTATATAATGTAGCATACAGGTAGGTAATATAATTTCAGCCTTATGAATGTTTTGGTATCTGATCTCAGGTACACAAAGAATAGAGTTTTTAAATTGAGTGAGATAAGATTTAGATTCCTAAGTCACCTTGAAAAATATACCAGATACTTAAATCAGTGTGATCTGCTTATATAAAGTTAACTCTGCATCTCCTCCCCAACTTTACTGAGAATTTAGTTTATGTAGAGCCCATCACTGTGACATGTGTAGTATTCCTTTTTTTTTTTCTTCTCTTAATAATAAAACTGTAAGGAATAGTAAGCTTAAGCTTGGTCTGGGTTTGTTCATGACATTAGAGCACTGTTTTGTTGATGAAATTATTTTTAAAAAGCCGTTTATATTTTTCTTCAGAAGTTCGTTTATGTGAGCAGAAATTACAATAAGGTTTTGGATTGCTGGGTTTTTGTTGTTTGGTTTGGGGTTTTTTTTGGCTAATATGGATGAATGGAAATCAATTCCTCTTTTCATTCATTTTTTTTAGGGAAAACTTCCTTCAATTGAGCTCTTTAGTATACTTGGAGAGAGATTTGCAGGGTACACTGTTCAGTGGTAAAGGAATTGACTGGATGGATATAGCTGGAAAGTTGTGGTCAATGTCTCTGTGTCCAGGTGGAGGCTGGTAACAAGTGCTGTCCCTCAGGACTCTTGTTTTGGGACTCTAGTTTTGGTGCTCTTTTAATATCTTTGTCAAAGACACAGTGAGATCGAGTGCACCCTGAGCAAGTTTGCAGATGACACAAAGCTGAGCAGTGCAGCTGACACAACAGAAGGACAGGATGCCATCCAAAGGGACTGGACTGTCATGACTTCTCAAATATCATGGATAGTGACTTAGACACTTCCTCTGCCAGTTGCCTCAGAAGTCTCAGATGTATTGCATCAGGTCCCATGGACTTGTGCCACCTTCAGGTTCCTTAAATGGTCTCAAAGCTGAACCTCTTGCAACAACGTTGTGAAAATCCTTTTAAAATTTAAATTTTTATCCTTGACACCTTCCCATAAATTCCATGTACTTCTACATCATGATTTTGACCTACTCGTATTATTTCTTTTCTATGGCCAAATAAATAAAGTGAAAGTGGCAGGGAGGTAGGCATGATGGTGATAATACCATGCACAGTTTTCGTCCCTTTTCCAATTCCTGAAAAGCACTTTAGTGTCACATTTGTAAGTTCAGTAGACCAGAGGAAGTTCTCAAATGGAAGGAACAAACCAAAGAGCACCATTCACTGCATTTAGCAGTTAGTGTTTGCATGTAAGAGGTGACGCAGGAAATTTGGCAACAGGAATCAGACAGGCTGGATATCTATTAATAGAAGTTATCAGAAGAAATACGCAATTTCATAATCACTCTATTTAAAATTTCTGCTCTGGATCTACCCTTAGTCTTTCCCCCAGGATAGGCCTGGAATTGCTTTATTTCTCTGAAGACTTAAGTAGTGGACTGCTCCTTAAGTAACTTAAACTGACTGACCTTTCAAATTTTTTTGTAGTAGCTAATATTGCATCTGTGTATTTTTGCTTTAATTCACACTGCCCTTTTCTTGCCAAGTGGTTATTAGGAAATAAGTGCTCGCTTTCAACTATTCCTGGATTTCCAAAAAGTATCAAAACAACTCTTCTTCTGTTTCAGAGACCAACTGAATCTACAGTCTCCTGGGTCATCTTTCAGAAGAAAGGATTTCCAGCCAAGTCCTTACAGTTGTCATTATGTTCTCTTTATCTGCAGTATGATACTGGGAAATGTCTCCTTTCCCTGTTCCATAAAAGATTTATGGATTGGGGTTGGTTCCAGTTTTTTAAAGTGTTTGTAGTTAAGGTTGCGATCTCTTACAAGAAGTGCTAAAGCGAATAAGGGATAGTCTCAGTTACAGTTTACAAAGTTACCATTCCTGCCTCATCATCACCATAAATACATGGGGGATTGGAGTGGTTGTATTTCAGTAAAGTATGGCATGCTTGCTTTGCTCTTAACCTCTTCCCTCTCAGATTCAGTGCAGCGATCTTATTCCAGTCAAATATGTATTTGGTAGTGCTGTTTAGAGTCAACTGAGCAGACAGTTCTTTGAAGCACATCCTATTGCTTTTCAGGTGTTTGTTCTGAATACCAACATTTTTACAGAGTAGTTTTACAGAAGAATATCTTTACGTACAGATAAAACAATTTATATTAATTTACTTTGAACCAGGAAACAACAGGCGGGCTTAAATAAAGCGTTCCTAAAGTACTTAGTCCAAGGCAGATGGCTGGTATGGAAATGTTTGTCTAAACTGGGCAGGGTACAAGCAGCTAAGAAATGGGTATTTTAAAACAGGAAGTCCCCAACTGTGCTTCAAATTACTATCTCTGAAAAAAAACTAAAATGGAGTCATGGCAGTCAAAAAGTGAACAGTTGAATTTCGTAGAAGACAAATATTTTATTACCAAAGGAGTTATATCAAAGTAAGAAACTGCAAAAGAGTAATAAACAACTATAAAAATACTTATATTTATTCAAAATTAAATATGAGCACTTTATTAGTTAAATTGCCAATATATTATTCTCTGACAATATTCACACATTTTAAGTCGTGTTTGCCTAACATCTTAAAACATGTTATATAAAATAATAGCATATGAAAAATCACAATCTGAAGCTAAGGAATTCTAGCTCCTCCTGCAGCTGTCTCTGGGCTGATTGAATGCATGAGTGTAGTGCTGTTTCCAGTCAACTGAACAACTTACATTCAGGCATCTCCTTTTTCTTCCACAGGATTCAGTCTTGCCTGTGCTTCAGCCAGCAGAAGCATGCTGCATGTCTCAAAATTCAGTACCCTTCCTAAGTTTTTCAAAAAGCTAACTTTTTCCCTGTTTTTCCAAGCCCAAATCAGTTAGCAGACCCATCAGACACTTCTGTGTCAGGAGAACATACCCAAGATAAGCTGCTGCTTTGGTAAATTGTTACTTTTGGTCCTTGATGCGTTTTGCATAGTTATAAAGAAACCAGCTACTTTTTCATGCTCTTTTCTTCACCTGCAGATTCCCAAATGTTTTTATAAATGTCAGTAGACATGTGGCTGCTTTGATATGACAGTATTGTAAAGTTACTTGAAAAACCAGAAAATTCGAAGTGGTTTCCAGAGCACAAAGGTTGGACACAGAGTTCTGGAGAGTTATTTGGTTCAAATGCTGGTCTTCTATTTCCACTTCTTGGACTTCAGCAGCTTGCTTCAGCCATTTCTGTTTCTGTCATCTCCAGGAACAAGGTACAGTAGCCTTCCATCAGGATTCTGGCATAAAATGTTCGTATAAGCGAGCAAGGTTACTTGAAGAATGCATATAAAATGCAAAGATACCGAGTAATGCCACTTGGAAAGAAAAGAGCTGGAATCACCTGGAATCACCTGGAAATTATTTTTTCAAATTTATTCCAGCAGGATCGAAGGCTAGATATATTTTCTTTCAGTTCACAAACTTCTTGGTAGCATTTCTTTTTGGACTGTTCACCTGTCTCTGAATCTTCTGTACTAAATATATTTGGGCAAACCTGAAACAGAACAGATTGTATTGTTATCTGAGAAGTGCTTATTCTATTCCTGTAGCCATCTTTCAAAGCCAACCAATTGCCTTACATCTGAATACTGGAGAGACCCTGCCCGTGGGACTGTGACAACATGGCTTTAACTCAGAGCAAGTAAGGACACCTGAAACCAGTGTGTCCAACTGAGAATGTGTACATCTATCACAGATTAAAATTCATCCTCCATTGTCTGAAGGACTGAGAAAATAAAGCCAATTAAATTGTGAGCCAAACTTTGAGACTATATGTATTGAGACTAGACCAGTTCCAGGGGCTGGTGCTGTGCCCTAGTGTTCAGGATCTCAGGCAGACAAAACTGTTGTGGTTCTTGTTCATATTCCATGACTGCTTATAATTTTTTGCTAAATTACTTTAATTGGTCTTTAAATAAAAACAGGAATCCTAAGGTTAAGCAAGGGTGACACTGACTTCTATGACTTGACTGGGGTACCTTTAAAGTAAGACAAATGTTGGATTCACCAGAGGTGACAAAGCAAAATATAGATACCAAAATTACTTTGAAGATCTCATCCCAGATTATAAGTCTCTCAACTTCAAGGAGAAAAATTAAGAGTTAAATGAAGCCTTTGATTCTTCTGTTTAAGCATTATATCCTTTGGTGCCTATGTGGACACTTTTTGATGTTGTTTAATATTTTTTGTGTTCAATAGGTAACACTGAGCCACACTTAACACTTTTCCTTTGCTACAATAGTCTGTAGATCACTGTGATACATTTCAGTGGCACTTCAAATAGAAGATTCTGCCAGAGACTAAAAAACCAAATGTTATCATACCTCATTGTTCTTGCTGAATTTGAGATATTGTGGTTAAAATCAAGACCAAAGAGATTACAGAAAAGAGAGAATCTCACCCTAATTGTTGTTGAAACAAACAAAATTAAACATGACTCTTAGGGTTAGTGAGAAGTTACAACTGACTCTAGAGAAGTCTAAATGTCTTCTTTGCACAGGTCTGGTCCTTGTCTCACTGGAGAATTAACTGAGTTATTTCACTACTGAACCAGAGCAGATATCTTTGCCGTAGACTTCCAGAGGATCATCTTAGTCTTTGCACTGGGCTTGATGTCTATTACAGGACAAGTGCTATACAGAGCAAACTTCCTCTGGCATAGAACATGTGCAAGGTGATTGTATCTTTTAGAGGTAGATGTGATAGTCTGTATTGAAGAGCTCTAGAAAATAAGGCAAATAGTTAAACTATTACTCACTAAAGGTAAGTACTACTCACCTTTTCTTTTTTAGGTCTTTGACATTTGCACTGTAGAACTCGTAATGTCCCACATGAGACGAAAGCTGCTTTCTGTCTAAAGGCTTTGCTGATTCTCTGCTTATTAAGAAATCTGAGCATGTTGCATGCCATGCTCTGTAGTGATTCTATTTCCTGTCAAGACAGCAAGGAAAATATGTCCTGAAAAGTTTGTGCACCATTAATTCTTTGCAATGTTGGTTTATCTTTAAAAAAGCCCAAACGCTCCATCAATTACTATTGGTTTCTTTGGCTTTCATAGTGCAAATCTTTTTTCAATATAACACATAACTAATCTGACTTACCTGCCATCTTTTCAAGATATTTAAAGCAGCAATTTTTAGTAGCAATAATAGTAGCATAAGGATGTTAGGGAGAAACCACAGCTGTAATCAAATCAATTGATGCAGTTAGGAAAACAAATTATTTTTGCAGCTAGTCCTTTTATAAAGTCATGATAAAATCTGTAGCAACAGCTGACAATTGTGCTTTCTGGCATTTGATATCTGCCCAAACGACTATTCTAAAGCTTTCAGGCCTGAAGTGAAAAGCTTGGCTAATACAATTTTATGTACAAAAGGAAAAACAGAGATTGGGAAATTTTAATGTTTACTTCCATTGGTAAAAAGTGTTGTGTCTATTTTGGATTAAAAATATAGAAGAATCTTAATAGTAGGAGAAAAAAACCCATAATTCTTGGACGTGGAATTGCTTAATACTTAAATGTTTAAAGTATCAATTTACCTGACCCACCATGTAATTCCAGATTTAAAAAAAATAAAAAAAAAAAAAAAAAAGAAATCCTGAATATTGTGGCTTTACTTTTAAAATTAAATACTACTCTAACACTCTATTTTATACTGGACTGTACAAAGAATTCATTTGGGTTTGTATTCTCTAAATTCTGAAAAGTTAAATTTTACCTCAGTATCATTGCAGAAAAACACTTTGTTATTTTCATATATTCTATTCTTGCAGCACCTGCCAGGATACTCTGCAGACATATTTACCTGTAAAATATCATATATGTTTAGACATGGAAGTACTGTGCCAGTGCTCAGTCACCCTCACAGTAAAAAGCTCTTTCCTGATGTTCAGAAGGAAACTCCTGTGTGTTGGTGTGTGCCCACTGCCCCTGGTCCCATCACTGGGCACTGTTGATAAGAGCCTGGCTCTGTACTCTTTGCCCACTCACTTGAGGTGTTTCTACACACTGATGAAATCCCTCTGGAGCCTCTTCTCCAGGCTGAACAGCCCTGGCTCTCTCAGCCCTTCCTCATCAGAGAGATGCTCCAGTCCCTTCAACATCTTCATGGCCCTTTGCTGGACTCTGTCCAGCAGCTCCTTATTTCTCTCATACACTCCAGAAATGGACACAAATCTGTTCAATTCAAATCTTCATATTCTATTGAATTGCTTTGTTCTTTGGAAGTTTTGTTTAAATCTTACATTTGAATTATAACATTGAATACAGCGTTTGTCAATGTTTGTCTCAACAAATACATGTCTCAGCTCTGAACAGATGGTAGCACTCACTTTGCATATGTAAGATCAGAAGATGGCCTAAGCAACATCATATGGTCATGATAATATTTTATCAATAGTTTATCCTCTCTTGTAGTTTTTTCTTCCACTTTCACACTTGTCATCAAGATGACAATGGAAGCCAACACAACAGCAGCTTTGTCTTCCTCAGACATTCCTCTTAAGCCAAAGGGCTTTAAAAAAGGTGACTCACAACAATATTGCTTTAGATCTCTTCACTTAGCCATGCATATGAGCACATTAGACAGTTAATTCTTAAAGTTTTTTCTGCAGAAATTGCCTGTATTTCAGAAGTTCACCCAAGGTAAACAGAACTTTATCTGTAAAGTGTTTTCAAAACCAAGAGTTTAGGAAGTCAAATATTCACTGACAAAAAAACCACAAAACAACACAACCAAATTAAAAAGCCCAAGCCACTAACATCAGGAAGCTAATGCACATTTTTTCTTGCACCACAACAGATATTGCTGCAGTCACACAGCACCAAAATTTATAATTATATATTTATATCACTCTAAAAACTGTATATCTGTCACTTCATTTGCTAACTGCTGAGATTTTCCCATCCTCCCTAGTTTCCTCAGATCACCTTTGGTATAACATACAGTAGCCACATCTGAAGGCAGTTTATTGGCTGTGTCTAAACCAATCTAAGGGAATTCCTGACTTCAGAAAAGGCATTAGAGAAAATTTAATTACCATACAAAGATTTAGTATATGACTCACTATGCTGCTCTGCAGCAAACCTGTAGCTGCTCCAAACATCTGGCTGAGGAACTGAAAGCTATTGACTTTGGCTTTGCAGTTGCAGGAAAGTGCCTACTGGGCAGTTGCTATTATCCACACAGCACACATAACATTTGCTGTTAACTTATAGTGACAATATACTGATTATACATAGAAGACAAATTTCTCTTAAATGGGGAAAAGTATAGTCAGAAAAAAATGATGAAACTTGCACAGTAGTTGCTTGTGTTTGTCTTCTAGGAAGTAAAAGCTTCAGAGCTCAGTATATTCCCATTAGTTTTCACTAGCATTAATTCATAAAGGTTTTATTTATGTATTTATTTTGATAACGCTTTTAGTTTTCATACAGTCTTCTATAAAAACCCCTAAGTCTTAAAAAATCTCAATTATATTTATTGCAAAAAACGAACAAAAAAACACCACTGAAACTTTCAAAACGTATCTGGAATAATGGCATTCCTCCATTCCAGTCCTTGATGGCACCATGAGGCACCGTATGCATCCTACAATAGGACAGTGACATTGCCCTATTGATGCCTTAGGTTCTGAGTTTTTCTGTTTTGTTCTGGTGGGTAGTTTTGGCTTTGTATTAAGTGGTGCTGATTAGGGTGATTGGGGGCAGGGCAGTTTTGGTTTTAGCAGGAGCCTCACTTTCTTCAAGGATACTCCCTCCGAGCTCCAGGCCCTGAAGATAAACAATGTGAAAGGAAGGAGATAAGCTGGAAGGATGAAACATCGTGATTTGGAATTGTTGGTTGGACAATGGATGGGGGGTATGCAAATGGGCTGAAACTTGTAAAAAGGGGAGGGAATCTCGTGACTTCCTCTTTTGCTTCCATCTCGGAGCCATCCGGGCTGGGCCACTGCTGTGGCTGCCAGGGTGTGGCCTTGAAGGCCTTTAATAAATGTTCACATTATTATTATTATTATTATAACTCGGTCTAGCCTCTGTCTTAGCCTTTGCCTTAAGGCAACACTATCCAGGGCAGGAAAGTCCCCCAACCTCCCTGACCCTGCATCTTGAGCAGGGCTGGGATGCACCTCTTGGATCTCCACCACCAGAAGGCAGCAGGATCTGCCTCCCAGGGGGTGTCATTCCTTTGGATCATTTTCTCTTCTAGGTCAGCTATCTTCTCGCTGCTCACCAAAAAAGTTTATTTTGTTCTCTAGGAAATACTTGGCTTTGTCAGAAATAAGACAGCAAACTAAAGGGAACACTTACCTATTCTAATATAGCCACTAATATTCTCCCTAGATTTGATGCCTCATTCAGAATAATTTATCTGCAGGGAACTGCCTTTCTCTCTTCATAATCTCAACAAACATAACATGATCAAAATGCTAAAAGATCATTCCCTGACCTTAAAGGTATTTTGTTTCCAGATGAGGGTTGATGTGTCTTGGTAGAGAAAGGTTGGAAACCAGTGCCATAATGCTCTAAAGGATGATGGTAGTTCATAAGTGTGAAGAAATGCAAGGGCTCCTGATTTTGCCCTTGGAAAAAGGCTGTATATTATTTTTATTTGATGCAAAGAGATCTTGATTTATGACTGTAACAGAATGATGAATCCTCATTTAGTGACAATCTGTCAGAAAAATCACTTTTTTTTTTTTGTGAGAATGCCTCTACTAATACAACTGTGCTCAGTGTTCCCCCACGGAAGTGTTCTTGACAGATAAATTTAATTGCTAATAATTCACGAGGAAGAAATGTAAGGTAAAATTTGGGCATGGATTGGTAAACATAAGAAGCTATTTTGCAAAGCTGTAATAAATGTGGCCGATAAAACTACAATGCAGGAGATTTACATACGAGAATGTTAAATTCTTCTCTGCTGCCATCTAGAAAAGATATTTTTTGTTGGCTAAACAAGATGTATTAATAGGCACAAAGAAACCTATTAAGAGACAAAGAAACTTTTACTGTCCTATGAATTTTGTGCCTCTGTGCATTTGCATTCAAATACAATTCAATTTGTATTCAATTTGTATTCAACAAGATAAAACTTCAGTCGAGAAATCTAATTACTAGAACAAATTCCAGGTATAATGCTTTCTTCTCTTGATAAAAACATACAAACAGAAGTAGTAATGAATTTACTTTAGAAAAGAGTACTTTTTAATGAAATATATGATGTATGGCCAAAAGGTACATGTGTCTAACTACATGATGCACAGGCACAAAAAACTGTATCACAATATTTGTACATGCAAATAGGCACTATCCACAGATTTCAGAGATTTTAAAGAGACTGAATTGTTGCACCCCCTCAAATAAAACCAGCACTTCAGCATAACATGTGACTTTAAATCAGTCTTTTATCGTGTTTTAACATTAGAGCTTTTATTAATTGTTAGCATCTAAAAATAATCAACATTTTTGGAAGCCTGAGAGCTACTACCTACCAGCTCATTGATGTCATGACTTAGGATATTCTCATACTTCATACGGATTTCAGTTGTTTTATTTCCCATTGCACAGCTAGATGCATTCACTGGAGACAGAACAAGGAGCAGTGGCAGAACTGGTAAGGTAGATATAAAAAAGGGTAGATTACAAGAAGAACAGTTAGGTACATATTAATGTCACAGATTGTGTGTTGTATTAACAAATACATTCTGTAATCTGTTAAAATAGTTTAAAAGGAATTTTTGTACAACCAAATGACTTGTGTCTTGCTAGAGGGAAGGATTCAGCTCCAGGTTAAGACACTCTTTGGTTGTCTAAACTCCCTCATACCCAAAGATGATCAACTAGTGTGGATAAGAGCCAACAAGTATTGAGTTGACCAGTTATTTGGTGACTGCTTGGGCTGAATTAATTTTCAGGGTTCACTGCACACACTGAATTTTATTGGACCATAACCACATTGGGCATACGTAGAGGAGTCTCATCTTGACTGTCCATTTTTCCTTTGGTAACTTCTACAAATCCCCATGAACACATCTCTACACAAAAAAGGTGTGTTCAAACACATTTTCAGGCTGGCCAAATGTACAAATCCATGCTACTGGCCGTAACATGAGATAAAGCAGCAACACAACCTTCTCCACAAGATTTTTGCAATCTTTTCAAGCAACCTTCACTTCCCATCACTTTGTTTGTCTCTTTGGTGGACCACCGTGCTTTGTTCAGACCCCTGGTGTTCTGTCCTTGCATGGCAGCCAGGAAAATAGGAGTTTTGTGAGGACGGGCATAGAGAAAAGACTGAAAAATCAAAAGAGCCTTAAGGAACTGACAGGAGGCTGGCTACAGGTGACTCAACTGGTACTGGGATTGAATACATGATATTACATGATAATAATATGTGATTAGAAATAATTGGACTCTGGCCTATCGTTAGTCTGGCTAGGATAATGCTTAAATGGAAGGTTTTGGGGAGGAAAAAAAAAAAAAAAAAAAAAAAAAGGTAGAAATTTATGTTGAAGGACTAGCAAAGATCACAAGTTCCTGGCAGAGTATGCACTGTTTCTGCCCATCTTCACTACTGAGTAAGAACAACTGCATATGGAGCAGCTGTGGGATAGCAGCCAGAAAAGGAAGAAGGGATATGCTGGCCCCAGCTGCTATTTTGCTTCCTCACTGGCAAGGATGAGCTGTTGGGTACACCCAGTCCAGCACTCAAGACTGGCACCTCTGGACTTGGGCATCACTAGTAAATCACAGCCTCAGAGAGGAATTTTGAACGACTAAGGGAACAGCAATAAAACTTGACAAAAATTTGTATTGAGCCACCTAACTTCTGTGATGCAAGAACTACAGTCACACCATGAGCTCACTGCCATTCAAAGAAACACAGTCCCTTACAGCCCATTCCAGCCAACTCTCACCACACACAGCAGACCGAATCCTCCAAGAAGGATGCATCCTTTTCCTGACTGGTGAAGCCTTTTCTTTCTGACAGATTGCATGTGAACATGCTGTGATGTACTACTCTGTCCTAGAAACAGGACCGGAAAAATTTTACCTGCACAAGCAAAATCACAGAATTCTTGTGGCAAGCTGCCTGACAAATTTTAATGGGAAATTTGATGGGCTGAAAACCCGATTTTCTGATCTTTTTATATACTGATCAACTGAGGTTTATTAATATCTCTAAAAAAAAAAAAATCTAGCCAGATGAGCTAAGTGAATCTTAAATGGATCCTACATGCAATAAATTTAAAAACTCTGTAAGGTGGCTCCACTATGATCTTCAAGCTCAAAATGGACACACCTGACTTCCACAGAGCTTTATCATTGTAAAATCTCTATGCTAACTATATTCCTGTTGAATGATTTATCAGTTTGAAGGACTAGAATTTAGTGTTTTAAAAGACACTTACAAAAGACATTCAAGAGCTCAATTATAGGGCAACATTTTTCCAATCTCCCATTGCACCTCTTGATCCCAGTGCAAAAGATGAACTGCAATGCTTGTTTGCAAATAGGGTAATACAAAGAACTTGGATATGGTGCTTCACAAACCTACTTCAAGGGATGAAAATAGCAGTCCTCTAAATTAAAACAATCTGACTCCATCACTTTAAACTTGGTTTGTCTAGCAACAAGTGGAGATAAGAGGTGAAACACGCATAGTCACTTTAATTTTGTCATTTTTACTTTCTCTGTATTGTACAGATTGCCAATCTTTTTTAAATGAGGAAATTACAGAACAAAAGTGGGTCACGTGTTGCACACTCATGAAGTCCCTTGAGCCACTGTAGGGTGGTGATCAAATCTTTTCAGACATTTCTAAACAAGTCCTCTGGAAAAAACATTAGAGAAGTGTCATTAAAAATTCTAGGAGATCTAAACTGAAAATGGAAAGGGATTTTCCTAAAGTTAGGTAACTTTGAAAGAATGGGAGTTTATGGCACTCCATATGGCCAGCAATTCAAAAGAAAGAGAGCATGTATTACTGGCAATAACCCTTCTTTCCAGTAAACTCCCAGAAACTCCTAAGTCATATCTGGAAAGCCCCAAAAATTCTCCTAGAAGAGTCAGGAATAGCTAGTATTCCAGTATTTCCACATATTAAAAACAATTTTTTAAAAAAATCAAACAAAAAAAACACCTCTTCCCCCCCCCCCCCCCCCCCCCCCCCCCTCCCCCCCCCCAAAAAAAAGCCCAAAACAAAAAACAAACCCCAAACGATAAATAAACCCCAAACCTCTTGGCTTTTTAACATTTAAAAACCCTCCTGTGCATGCAGCCCGGGGCACGTCCTCGGCGGCACCCAGCGGGATCCTCACAGCAGCCCTGGTGTCCGAGAATCCACCCCAATCTCGGCGGGCCGCTCCCTCTGCCCCCTTCCCCTCTCCGCAGCCCCCAATCCCCGCTGGCAGCGGGTCACCCCAGTTCTCTTCCCTCCGTCCCGCCGGACCCGTGCGGAGGGGCGGGCGGGCGAGCGCTCCCTCCCGGGGCGAGGCACCCCCGGCACCGCGCCGCACCTGCTCCGGGCGCGCCCGCGGGGCAGCAGGTGCCCACGGGAAGGCAGGCGCCCACGGGAGGCAGATGCCCACGGGAAAGTAGGCGCCCATGGGAGGCAGATGCCCACGGGAAAGTAGATGCCCACGGGAAGATAGGCGCCCCGAGCAGTGGGACCAGAGCGGACCGGCGCGGAGCAGTGCTTCCCGCAGCTCCCCCGCCCTGTGCTGTCCCGCTGCCTCTGCCATTCCCGAGCTGCCCCTTCCCGGCAGCAGGCGTGATGGGAACCGGACTCTTTTACTTTCATTCTACGGGGGAAAGAGAAAAAAAAAGCAAAACTGGGAATTTCCCCCTGCCGTCACCAAGGGTTTAAAAGGCACGGCGCAGCACCGCGCCGGCAGAGCAGAGACGGCGGAGCAGGTGAGGAGCCAGCGCAGCAGGTGAGGAGCCAGCGCAGCAGGTGAGGAGCCAGCGCAGCAGGTGAGGAGCCAGCGCGGCCGGGGGCGCGGAGCAGAGCGGCGGAGCCCAGCCCAGCCCGGGGGCAGGTGAAGGGGGCGCCTTCTGCGGAGCGGTGCGGTGCGGGGCGCGCTCCTTACCATGGAACATGGTCCGTGGGGACGCTGCCGGGGAGCCGCGCCGAAGGGTCCGCGGTCATGGTGGCGGCGCCGCCTCGCCCATGACGCCCGCAGCCCGCGGAGCGCCGAGCAGGGGCCGAGAGGGGCCGCGGCGGCCGGGCCGGGCCGGGCTCAGCAGCCCCCCGCCGCCCGCCCG